>JAQNBH010000005.1:4942811-5069401 GCA_028752905.1 Cladorhizidae sp. MBARI D1340-BT2
GTATACAATGCATGCTGGCCTATACTGTATACAATGCATGCTGGCCTATACTGTATACAATGCATGCTTGCCTATACTGTATACAATGCATGCTGGCCTATACTGTATACAATGCATGCTTGCCTATACTGTATACAATGCATGCTGGCCTATACTGTATACAATGCATGCTGGCCTATACTGTATACAATGCATGCTGGCCTATACTGTATACAATGCATGCTGGCTTATACTGTATACAATGCATGCTGGCCTATACTGTATACAATGCATGCTGGCCTATACTGTATACAATGCATGCTTGCTTATACTGTATACAATGCATGCTGGCCTATACTGTATACAATGCATGCTGTCCTATACTGTATACAATGCATGCTTGCTTATACTGTATACAATGCATGCTGGCCTATACTGTATACAATGCATGCTGGCCTATACTGTATACAATGCATGCTGGCCTATACTGTATACAATGCATGCTGGCTTATATTATACAATGCATGCTGGCCTATACTGTATACAATGCATGCTGGCCTATACTGTATATAATGCATGCTGTCCTATACTGTATACAATGCATGCTTGCTTATACTGTATACAATGCATGCTGGCCTATACTGTATACAATGCATGCTGGCCTATACTGTATACAATGCATGCTGGCCTATACTGTATACAATGCATGCTTGCTTATACTGTATACAATGCATGCTGGCCTATACTGTATACAATGCATGCTGGCCTATACTGTATACAATGCATGCTTGCTTATACTGTATACAATGCATGCTGGCCTATACTGTATACAATGCATGCTGGCCTATACTGTATACAATGCATGCTGGCTTATACTGTATACAATGCATGCTGGCCTATACTGTATACAATGTATGCTGGCTTATACTGTATACAATGCATGCTTGCTTATACTGTATACAATGCATGCTGGCCTATACTGTATACAATGCATGCTGGCCTATACTGTATACAATGCATGCTTGCCTATACTGTATACAATGCATGCTGGCCTATACTGTATACAATGCATGCTTGCCTATACTGTATACAATGCATGCTGGCCTATACTGTATACAATGCATGCTGGCCTATACTGTATACAATGCATGCTGGCCTATACTGTATACAATGCATGCTGGCTTATACTGTATACAATGCATGCTGGCCTATACTGTATACAATGCATGCTGGCCTATACTGTATATAATGCATGCTGTCCTATACTGTATACAATGCATGCTTGCTTATACTGTATACAATGCATGCTGGCCTATACTGTATACAATGCATGCTGGCCTATACTGTATACAATGCATGCTTGCTTATACTGTATACAATGCATGCTGGCCTATACTGTATACAATGTATGCTGGCTTATACTGTATACAATGCATGCTAGCTTATACTGTATACAATGCATGCTGGCCTATACTGTATACAATGCATGCTGGCCTATACTGTATACAATGTATGCTGGCTTATACTGTATACAATGCATGCTAGCTTATACTGTATACAATGCATGCTGGCCTATACTGTATACAATGCATGCTGGCCTATACTGTATACAATGTATGCTGGCTTATACTGTATACAATGCATGCTGGCCTATACTGTATACAATGTATGCTGGCTTATACTGTATACAATGCATGCTTGCTTATACTGTATACAATGCATGCTGGCTTATACTGTATACAATGCATGCTGGCCTATACTGTATACAATGCATGCTTGCCTATACTGTATACAATGCATGCTTGCCTATACTGTATACAATGTATGCTGGCCTATACTGTATACAATGAATGCTGGCCTATACTGTATACAATACATGCTGGCCTATACTGTATACAATGCATGCTGGCCTATACTGTATACAATGCATGCTTGCCTATACTGTATACAATGCATGCTGGCCTATACTGTATACAATGCATGCTTGCCTATACTGTATACAATGCATGCTGGCCTATACTGTATACAATGCATTTGCCTATACTGTATACAATGCATGCTGGCTTATACTGTATACAATGCATGCTGGCCTATACTGTATATAATGCATGCTGGCCTATACTGTATATAATGCATGCTGTCCTATACTGTATACAATGCATGCTTGCTTATACTGTATACAATGCATGCTGGCCTATACTGTATACAATGCATGCTGGCCTATACTGTATACAATGCATGCTGGCCTATACTGTATACAATGCATGCTTGCTTATACTGTATACAATGCATGCTGGCCTATACTGTATACAATGCATGCTGGCCTATACTGTATACAATGCATGCTGGCCTATACTGTATACAATGCATGCTGGCCTATACTGTATACAATGCATGCTGGCCTATACTGTATACAATGCATGCTGGCTTATACTGTATACAATGCATGCTGGCCTATACTGTATACAATGCATGCTGGCCTATACTGTATATAATGCATGCTGTCCTATACTGTATACAATGCATGCTTGCTTATACTGTATACAATGCATGCTGGCCTATACTGTATACAATGCATGCTGGCCTATACTGTATACAATGCATGCTGGCTTATACTGTATACAATGCATGCTGGCCTATACTGTATACAATGCATGCTGGCCTATACTGTATACAATGCATGCTAGCCTATACTGTATACAATGCATGCTGGCCTATACTGTATACAATCTGAATGGTACATGACATTCTTGTAGGATTATTCAAGAGCATGTGCAGAAACTCAAGACAAAGTGAGTTCTTAGCCACTCCCCCAGGGAATTGTACTTGCTTGGTCATTCTTCTCCTCACTGACTATTATAAATCACATTATTTTAAGTCCATTAAATTTACTGGTTTCAATCTCTATGACATTTTGAAGTCCATAAAATGTAGCGAATGAGCCTGACAAATAGTAGTGACTGTCAGCATGTATAGACAAGTATCAGATCATGGTTCATAATAATTCCAGCTTTCTCGAAACCTCTAATTAGATCAATGTTCTTGGAATTAACTTCCATGCTCAGCACTTCCGTGTTTTGCTTTGCGCAGAGCATAATTATGCCTTTTTGAAGCCATGGATGCTTTGAACTGATTGGCTTTCCCGATTCTCCTTCGCAGCAGATGCATTGCGGGAGATAGCAGCGTACAAGCCAATTTTGGCGCAAAGCTTAGTAGTTGCATGCGCCTCATCTCTTCCTCACCATTTCCTCTTCAACATTCAACTTACAAAGCATCTTTCTCTGATTGTTCCTTGCTGGGATTGGGCAAGGAGGGTTCGGTTGTTTGTTTGGGAGGCGTCAACCCAACGATACGACATCCTGAACAGTCTCAAAGGCATATACGCGACTATGCATCACTGTAAAATTAACTATTTTAGCGTTCTAGCTCTCTTCATGAAAGTTGCTAAAATAAGGACCTCTTATAATATGGGTTATACAGTACTTCAAGTAGCACATGCATGGCACATGCATGGCACATGGCTCCTCCAAGCATGTCTATTTTCAACTGCAGTGGGACGGTTGTAATTTACAAGTTCTTCAAGGAGCTAGCAACTCGGCTGTCCATCGCCATCTTTCTGGGCCATGACATCGGGCCAGATGCAGCCGGTGAAATATCCTCACATATGACGTACCACTGGAGGGGGATAATCTCTGTGCCCCTTCCTATTAGCTCTCCTGTGTTGAGCTGGAAGTCAGGGTATGGGAAAGCTCTGGAAGCTAAGGAGAAGCTGCTGAGAGTGATCAGAGAGAAACTCTGCAAAGGACCATCCACGTATGTTGTGTGCATCAACAGAAAAGTTATCATGTCAACTATTCACTTTATGGCTGCAATATTGTATAGCAGGAAATCGTCAGCAGGTGGAAATTTATGATTGTTTCATACAGGACATGATTGTTTCACACAGGACATGATTGCTTCACACAGGACATGATTGCTTCACACAGGATGTGATTGTTTCTCACAGGACATGATTGTTTCACACAGGACATGATTGCTTCACACAGGACATGATTGTTTCACACAGGACATGATTGTTTCACACAGGACATGATTGCTTCACACAGGACATGATTATTTCACACAGGACATGATTGCTTCACACAGGACATGATTGCTTCACACAGGACATGATTGTTTCACACAGGACATGATTGTTTCACACAGGACGTGATTGTTTCACACAGGACGTGATTGTTTCACATAGGACGTGATTGTTTCACATAGGATCACACAGGATGTGATTGCTTCACACAGGACATGATTGTTTCACACAGGACATGATTGTTTCACACAGGACATGATTCTTTCACACAGGACATGATTGTTTCACACAGGATGTGATTGCTTCACACAGGACATGATTGTTTCACACAGGACATGATTGTTTTTCACACAGGACATGATTGCTTCACACCGGACATGATTGCTTCACACAGGATATGATTGTTTCACACAGGACATGATTGTTTCACACAGGACATGATTGCTTCACACAGGACATGATTGTTTCACACAGGACATGATTGCTTCACACAGGACATGATTGCTTCACACAGGACATGATTTTTTCACACAGGACATGATTTTTTCACACAGGACATGATTGCTTCACACAGGACATGATTGTTTCACACAGGACATGATTGTTTCACACAGGACATGATTGCTTCACACAGGACATGATTGTTTCACACAGGACATGATTGTTTCACAAGGACATGAATGTTTCACACAGGACATGATTGTTTCACACAGGACATGATTGTTTCACAAGGACATGAATGTTTCACACAGGACATGATTGTTTCACAAGGACATGAATGTTTCACACAGGACGAACATTTCGACACTTTTCAGAGTTCATCAGTCCCATCCTTCATGTCATCACAGCAGTTCGGTAGCCTCTTTCCGACACATCAGCTTCTCCTTAGAGCCCAGATCTCTCAGTAAACGTGGTCGCCTGTAAATATTGTCTCAACACTAGAACTAGTACCGTATGTAGCCATAACTATTGCCATGTAGCCAGCACTCCGTAAACATGGTGACACGAGACACTGTTATGTGGGTACACACACACACACACTCACTCACGCTCACTCACGCTTACTCACACTCGCTCACACTAACTCATTCACACTCACTCATACTTACTCTCACTCGCTCACTCACACTCACTCACTCACACTCACTCACTCACTCACACTCACTCACACTCACTCACTCATACTTACTCTCACTCACTCACTCACTCACTCACACTAACTCACTCACTCACTCACACTCACTCACTCACACTCATACTTACTCTCACTCACACTCACTCACTCACTCACACTCATACTTACTCTCACTCACTCACTCACACTCACTCACTCACACTCACTCACTCACACTCACTCACTCACACACTCACTCACTCACTCACTCACTCACACACTCACTCACACACTCACTCACTCACACTCACTCATACTTACTCTCACTCACACTCACTCACTCACACTCATACTCACTCTCACTCACTCACACTCACTCACTCACTCACACTCACTCACACTCACTCACTCACTCACTCACTCACTCACTCACACTCACTCATACTCACTCACTCACTCACACTCACTCACTCACTCACACTCACTCACTCACACTCACTCATACTCACTCACTCACTCATACTTACTCACTCACACTCACTCACTCACACTCACTCACTCACTCACACTCACTCACTCACACTCACTCACTCACACTCACTCATACTCACTCACTCACTCACACTCACTCACTCACTCACTCACTCACACTCACTCATACTCACTCACTCATACTCACTCACTCACTCACACTCACTCACTCACACTCACTCATACTCACTCACTCACTCACTCACACTCACTCATACTCACTCACTCACACTCACTCACTCTCACTCACTCACTCACTCACAATCACTCACTCACACTCACTCACTCACAATCACTCACTCACAATCACTCACTCACACTCACTCACACTCACTCACACTCACTCACACTCACTCACACTCACTCATACTTACTCTCACTCACACTCACTCACACTCACTCACAATCACTCACTCACTCACACTCACTCACAATCACTCACACTCACTCACACTAACTCATACTTACTCTCACTCACACTCACTCACACTCACTCAGACTCACTCACTCACACTCACCCACCTTCTCACTCATTCACATTCACACTCAATCACATTCACTCACTCACACTCACTCACCTCACACTCACTCACATACACACTCACTCTCATACACACTCACTCTCATATGCCATGCAAAAATAAAATGAATAGCTGGGGGAAATTTTTCAAGCCGTTTCTTCCATGGATGCGAAAAATTTCAACCACTTAAAAATTATGCTCTACACTAAATGTCGTGCGAGTTGCTTTTATAAACATTAAACATGAAAATATTTTATCTCAAGAATGTGTGCAGTGTTTGTGGGTATATAAAAATTCCCCTCATCCTCTAGTGATGAAGTATCTCCCTGGCATGCTGTGTTTATTTCTGCTGCAGCATAGCCTCAGATATGAGTGAGGTCTTCGGAGAGACGGCGGCAGACCACCTGCTTCTCTTTGTGTCTGCACTCATCCCAAAGGCCATGGCCTCCCTCCTCACTTCTGCCGTCTTGGAACTTTCCAAGAGTGACAATGTAATTGGATCTTTTTAATGCATGCAAGTGATGGTTTTGTAAATGTGGGTATATGTGTAAAGTATCAAATGTGTTCTGGCCCTGTGTGGAGCAATGAATGCAAATGCTCTTTGTGTGCATCATAAAGAGGATGAAGAGCTACTCAACCTCATGTGAGTCTCGTATTCCTTGAGCGTCTAGCCGAAACATTGAGTGAGCAAATTTAAGTTGAAAGTCGTTGTGTGTATCTATGCCAATTGTGACTTGGTTGAGAGAAGTGTGATAGGTTTGTTTCTCACTAAACACACAAATAACTTGAGGCTGTGGCTCTCAATAGGTTAGAAGTTAGTTCTCTTAGAGTTAGTACATGTGTCATTGTGGACTTACTTTGCGTGTTAAAAAATTTTTCCTGTGGTTATTGTCGACTTGTCCTCTTGTGCGGTTGTCAGGTGACATGGCAAGGTCAAGTCCGTGAAGACCCAACTGCCGCTGAGGAGGTTTTGTTGGAAGTACAGCGACTCTGGCCGCCATTCTTGGGTGGAGCCAGGATCTGCACCGAGGTGAGTGCTACTATAGCCTAGTTTACATGAGACCTTTGATCCAGATTTCCACCCCAATTTAATCTTCTCTGGTCGTGGGTGAATGTCCAAATTAAAAACCTCAGTTAGCTAACCCACGTACAGAAAATAGGTGATACACTTGGATTAATTGAAGTGGGCCTGAAGATTGCCCGTAAACATGGCTGATGTAGTTCGTGTCTATCATTCTCTTGCTCGTACAAATATTTGCAGGAATGTGAGATCGCTGGCTACCTCATCCCAGAGGGCACCCACGTGACCTACATCTCTCACTCAGCGAACAGAGACGAAGCTGTGTTTGCTGAACCCGACAACTTCCGTCCAGAGAGATGGAAAAACGAGTGTGTAGTTGCAAATATGCCAGAAGAGGTTGTGCTCGTGTAATCATATCCTCAAATCAAGCCAACTTTGAAGCGTGCATGGCCTCCTCGGTGTACAAATATGCAGTGTAGTGATCATGTGATTTCCTGGTTTATTTTTGTGCAATCAGGAATGCGTTGGATCGGGAAAAGGTGTGGACGTTAGGAGGTGGTGCTAGAAACTGCGTAGGGAAGTGCTTAACTAACAGCTTGTTGAAGGTGCGTAGGGTAAAAATGGTGTCCTGGCTCTAGATGGGTGGGTAGAGGGCAAGTGGGTCAGCATGGAACATGCTCTAGTTGTTGTAGCTACTGTTGTTATACCTCAAAGCTTTTGTTGTTGTTGTTGTTTACAGGAGTGTCTGGAGGAGCTGTGTAAGTGTTACAAGTGGGAGTTGGGGCCTTGTCAAGACCTAAGCTACAAGACTCTGCCCATCTACAGACCGAAGCATGACATACAAGCCATATTCACCCAACACAGCTCCTCAATAACACAGTTGTGAATATTATATTTTTATTATCACTACCATCATCAACACTATTATTATTGTCGTTCTTTGTACTCGTCGTATGCAACAGTACTTACTAGATTTGCATCCTGACATTTATGGGGCAGGGTAAAGCATATAGTTAGAAGTGAGCACATAAAAATGCTTTTTAGAGTAGTAGTAGTGATGTACATCATTTACTATTTACTGATCCAAATTACCAATATTATTGACAGGATTCCAGTGTTGTGATGTATCCTCAAGGCTTGGCATAAAAGTGATGGTTTTGTGTAATGTTGTGTCTCAACAGTTACTGTGCGCTGTCATTCCTAACTTCGTATGGGTCTTATGAATCAGGTGATTTTCACTTGAGAGATCCATAATTTTTCCCTCGTTCTTCCTTTGAAAGTTGGAAGCAATTTATGATCTCTGTCTTTTCTCTAATGTTAATGTTATCATGCCAAGTTTTTCACCATACATTCACTGTGTTTAAAAAAATATATGAACGGGTCTGACGCCTTAAAAATACCCCCCTCCCCAAGATTACTTTCTTAGCTTCCAGAGAGTGGGCTACTAAATAGTTATTACACAGTGTTGCCATAATTTTTTTTGGTAATTTCCAAATTACTCGCGTGTTATCAAAAAAAATTGGCAACAAAAAATCCAAACAACAATTTCGTGAGAAATAACATACTAAAGTGTGTTCATAGCATTTACACATGTCTTTAATAGTTCAGTGTTCGGTTTAAATTCATAGCATTTTTTAGGAACATTGAATTGCACTGTTAAAAATGAATTTAATGTAGAAATTTCTAGTCTTGTTTTTGTGCTTCGTTTTGTTGAGACCAATGTGGCTGAATAAACGTTCGGTATCAGCATTGCCATGGGGTATAACTAGAATGGCTTTTGTGAGTTTTGCCAATGTGGAGTAGTGACTCTGTTTCCGAGATGTCTTTGATTTGGCTGATTGCATGCCAATACTTATCCACCTCTGTGATGGCCTGACTTTAGGACACATAATAACACAGGACACATAATAACACAGGAATATTTCTGGGCATAGACCAAGTGACCACATGCACAGACCAGGTGACCACAAAATGACCACACTCAGCTAATACCACAGAGAGTGGTTTTGAAATAGGCTGCACATGGTCTGATATGCATGAAATGTCTAACAATTTTCTAATGTGATGAAAAATCCAAACATTTATTGATAAAATCCGAACAGAAAATTTAAGGGTAAAAAATCCAAACAGTTTGGATAAAATCCAACACTATGGCAACACTGGTTACAGCTTCGTTTTAGGACAATGCTTGATTCTCATAGGTAACTAAACCTTGTGACAGTGAGGTCTGACGTAAATCAACAGCGGTTTATAAGAGGACGATCTAGAGAACGCCCGGGGCAGCAGCTACTCTAGACTGGCTCGACAAAATCAGCACGCAGTAGTAGACTGCAGCTGCTGGTGCAGTGGACTTGGAAGTGGGAGACTAAATTCGCTAGGACACCGGTGAACTATGTTGAATACACTGCCAATATATACCAAGTTTTCTATACAACTCCTCTGAGGGCTCGCTTTGCTTGCCAACTAGCAGTAACTAGTGAACTCATAGTGATTTAAGTGGTGGAAGTTAGGGGTGATGGTATATTAGTGCATTTGTTACATGGACATAGGTGCATGAATTATTTGGATCAAAGTTTGAAATAAAGTGATTAAGAAAGAACAAGTTTGATTGATATATAATGAAAGATTCAAGTCTATATATACGTACTGGGGAGTGAATTTCAAAGACGAGGAATGCGAGAAATGCGAGTGAAAAATGAGTGGAGGTTCTTTACATTACGAGCATGAACATGTTTGATTTTTAGATGATGATCTGGTAGTTATGGTGGACATTTCTTGGTGGACATAGAAATGTAATCAAGAATATTTAAATGTTCAGATGGTTTTTTATAGAGATTTTACAACAAATAGGATATCATTTAGTCCAGAGTTATCATTAGGGGAAGAATTTTAAAGCGATATTTGTAGGCTGATAAAAATCTCGAGGATTCTTGAGATGAGGGCACCAGATTGGAGAGGCATGCTTCAATGCAAAGATTGGATAATGGAAGGAGGTTGTTGGAGTTGGTCAGGGTTGGAGGTCTGGTTGTAGGGAACGAGTTGCAGTGCTGTGAGGGTAGGTGGACACCGGAATGTGTTTAGTGAAGACATGACAATAGGCTAGACTCGGAGGAGTATCAGGAGGCAGTGGAGGATATGTTCATGGGGTGGGAAGAGGAGGTGAGAGAGCTTGAACAAGAGTTGGGAGGAAACATAGTTGAAGGGGTGTGGGGTAGATAAAAGGAGAAAGTTTTGGCTGCAGCAGAGAAAGGAATTGGAAGGAAGAAGATTACAGACAGGTAAGAGGGATGGTGTCAGAGGGTGTGGAGAGGATAATTGGTGTTAGGAGGAGAAATGTAAGAGGAAGGAAGAGAGGGGAGAGAGAAGCTACATTAATTAAGACAACTGTGGGATGACTATAGAGAAGCAAGAAAGGAAGTGAAAAAGACTATCAGGAAAGAATTGAGGAAGATAACTATAAGGAAGATCAGAGAGCAGGGTGGCACTGGTTGTAAGCTGTTTTGGGATGAAGAGGAAGGAGAGCAGGATAAAAGGAGTGAAAGATGAGGGAAGAATGGAGGAGAGAGACGAGGTGTTGGAAGTGATGGCAAAACGCTGGGAAGAGCTGGGGAGTAAAAAAGAGGATGCCACAGTACCAGAATTAGAGATAGGAGGTGTGAGTGGGCATGAGTTTGGTATATGGGGAGGAAGTAAGTTGAAATGAAGTATGGAGCCCGTTCTCGCCTACCTATGCAGCAAAAAAAAATTGTAAGCGAACCTAATGAGGGAGGTGGTTTGGGAATGCTTTTGGGGGACTTTGTTGCTTGTCTATTTCAGGCTGGCTTGTTCTTCTATCCAGTAAGGGATGTATCAGCTTACCATTTTCAGCGGGTTTGGCCAGCCAAGTCTTGAGATAGTGCAAAGAATCCTGCGAGGTATTTCAGTATTAAAGTGATAGAAAGTATGCCGAAAGGTGTTCAGACACCAGAAGGAGATCAGTTCTGAAAATATAGTGCTTGAAGATGAATTTCCATTTTACCTTCATTTATGTCAGGTTAGTAGAACTAAAAGGAGATGGATTTCTGACCTGCAAATGCAGCAAATTCTACGATCTCTTCATGACATCCCTGCAGAGGCTGTTGTTTTGGTTGGGATAAGACTAGAAACGAGGCTGTCAAAAGGTATTTTGGGCATGGTCAATACGAAGACATTGATGCTATATATGTCAAGACATGTGAAAAAGATGAGAAGATAATTCACTAAAATATAGTAGACTTTAGCCGATATCTAATCACAAGTTTCATAATCTAGTGTCATCACGATTGAGGCCAATTCCAATTGTTACTATATACATGGGATTGAGTATGATAGGACCCTTCCTATCACTGCCATGCCAACAAGTAAGCTAGTGTAATAGAGGAATAAGCTTCATTTTAATTATGAGAGAAGCAACCATACTATCTTTATACTTATAACACTAATAGCTGTTATTTCTTCTACGACAGGTACATCATTACTTTTATTGATTATTATATTATTCGAAGTTGGTAGAAGTTGGAAGAGAGTGGGGGGTGGGTGGGGGGGGCAAACTTTTTTTGCTCAATTTTTTTTCCCACCCCAAAAAAAGTCCAGTCCGGAATTTATAAATTCTTTTGATGAAGAGTTGAGTCAAGAATGTTGTCAATAGCTTACCATCCCCAAACAAATGGGCTTGATGAGTATTTTAATAAAACACTTACAGTGGTCGCTCCATGATCGAAGATTCCAAAGAACGTATCTACTAATCATTGCGCATTCTGGAAATGTGGATAAGACCAATTTATACAAGACACTCAACTACTAGTTGGTGATATATTGTTAATATATAAGCAGTATTTATTATTCTCAGATGGTCATGAAGTAGCCATCTGTAGCTATGATGAAGAAAGCAGGCAGGATGATCACTCCTAATCATAAGAAACAACTCGAGTTCTCCCTTTGTACACCTATTTTACAACAAAATAAGTTTAGCTCTAGAGAGCAATTGAGTTGCTTCCAATAGTTACACCACATGTGACAATGGCCTATCCATCTTGGCTTAAGAATGATCAGCCTGTTTTCTTCATCATAGAGGTATCTTTTAACAAGTAAATGTGGGTGATAGCTGATACAAGGTATATGAACAGTGCAGGTTGCAGACACCAGTAATATCTCGCTAGGATCAAATCCACTGCCACGGTACAAATACGCTAGCTTATACTGTCCTAGGGACCGAACTCAAGAGTAGGACCTCACCAACTTGCATTAAAAAATGGGAATGGTCGGCATAAATACGAGCTTATATAAACTGTTTACGATTAAAAGGCAGCAGGTTCAAAGCTAGCTAGAGGAAAGAAGGCTTGCGGTTCAGCAAGTGAGAATAGAATGCGCTGACAAGAAGGGACGGTGACTTTCATTCTGACTTAACTGGACTTTCATTCTAAACTGGAAATGATCGTCATTCGATCTGTAAGCTGATTCTCATCCCAACCTTCTGTTTGGAATCTGCAAGAAATATATCATTTCTTCATATCACAATCCACAATACAATATGATGACACCAATAATAATTTCAGATCAGTGTATAGCCTTCAGCTATATTTGTTAGGACAATGGCTAGAGCAATCGGACTATATATATATATTGAAGCGATCACTAAAAGAGAATAGCAACTTTCTTTTCTACTCCACGAGAACAGCACAACACATCTGACAAGTAATACCCAGTCGGTAAAGATCGACAAAACGCAAACATATAGGTTCGAAATATGTCTCCTACATAACCCCGTCTCCTACATAACCCCCCCCAGAACCGAAATGTATCTTGTTGGAGGAAAAATCTGACGACCTGCTCTGGTGCGGTGTGGCAGCAGGGTATCTGTGGGCTGTGAAGCTTGAACTGGAGCGGATGTGGGCGGTGAAGCCTGAACCGGAGAGGGAGAAAGTGTTTGCTGACGTTTACCTGGAGGACGGCCTCGAGGACGTGGCTGTGCTACCTGAACAGGGCTATCGAAGTCTTGGTGGGCCAGCTTCAATCTGTCGACTGTGATGATCTCTGTCTTGCCACCAATGTCAACTTTGAAAGTCTTAGGTCCACTCTCGATGACCCTGAAAGGGCCCTCGTAGGGGCGCTGTAGGGGTGTACGATGAGCGTCACGACGGATGAAAATGAACTTGGCCTTTTGTAGGTCAGCGGGAACTGCCATAGGTGTAAGACCGTGTTGAGAGGTAGGGATAGGGGCCAGTGTGCCCACTTGGTCCTGCAATCGCTGAAGTTGGAAGCTGTGGTCTGACTGCCGGCCATGGTTGGCAATGAAATCCCCGGGGACAGTGAGTGGGTAACCGTAAACCAGCTCAGCTGAAGAGCATCCCAAGTCTTCCTTGGGAGCTGTCCTGATTCCTAAAAGCACCCATGGTAACTCAGCACTCCAGTTGGGGCCGGTTAAGCGAGCTCGCAAAGCTGACTTCATGTGCCGATGGAATCGCTCAACAAGGCCATTCGACTGTGGGTGGTAGGACGTGTGATGCAGCTTAATTCCCAACAACTGCGAGATGGATGCCCACAGCTGTGAAGTGAACTGTGATCCCCTGTCAGATGACATGTCCATAGGAACACCGAAACGGGCAATCCAATGTGTGATCAAAGCTTGGGTGCAGGTGGGGGTGGATGTATTGGAGAGAGGGATTGCTTCGGGCCATCGGGTAAATCGGTCTACCACAGTGAGGAGATAGGTGAATCCATTGGAAGGTGGAAGAGGGCCCACTATATCCACATTGATATGATCGAAACGTCGGTGAGGGACCTGGAATGTCTGAAGTGGAGCCCTGATGTGGCGCTGAACCTTGGATGTTTGACAAGGGATGCAGGCCTTGGCCCATATTCCAACCTGCTTACGGAGGCCGTGCCAGATGAACTTTGAAGCCATAAGTTGTCGTGTAGTGCGCACGGAAGAATGGGATAGGCCATGCACCAGATCGAAAACCTTGCGTCTCCAACCAGCAGGAACAACAGGCCTGGGTTGGCCGGTGGAAATGTCACAAAGTAGAGTAACATCATTTGGTCCAAAAGAAATGTCTTCGAGTTTGAGACCAGAAATAGCCGTGCGGTAAGCTTGTACATCAGGGTCGTCCTGTTGGCTGGCCGCCATGGCAGCATAATCAACTCCCTCGTGGATGGCATCAATTGTTACTCTGGAGAGTGCGTCGGCCACCTGGTTGTCTTTACCCTGTACATGTCGAATGTCTGTGGTAAACTCAGAGATGTAGGCGAGATGACGCTGTTGACGGGCAGACCAAGGGTCAGATATCTTGGCCATGGAGAAAGTGAGGGGCTTATGGTCTGTATACGCGATAAACGAACGACCCTCCAAAAAGTATCTGAAATGTCGTATTCCAAGATAGAGAGCCAGCAGCTCACGGTCGAAAGCACTATACTTCCTTTCAGGTGAACGCAGCTGCTTGCTGAAGAATGCCAGGGGCTGCCAAATGCCATGCACTAACTGCTGGAGCACTGCACCCACTGCCGACTCTGAAGCGTCCACCGTGAGCGAAGTAGGTGCATTGTGACGTGGATGTGTGAGCATTGTGGCTCCGGCCAATGCTCTCTTGGTGTCCCGAAACGCCTTGACCATGACATCATTCCACTCCAAGGTCTTAGGTTTGCCGGACAAAGCTGAAAAGCGGGGTTACATAATCTGAGCAGCGGCCGGAATGAAACGGTGGTAAAAATTTACCATACCCACAAACTCCTGGAGGCCCTTGACAGTGGTTGGCTGCCTGAACTGGCTAATGGCACTCACCTTATCAGGCAAAGGCATGGCGCCATGCTGAGTGATACGGTGTCCCAAGAAATCGATTTGGGAGAGGCCGAACTGACACTTTGCAACATTGAGAACCAGGCCGTGGTCCTGGAGGCGTTGGAACAACTGACGAAGGTGGATCTTGTGCTCTGTGGCATCTCTGCTGGCCACCAGGATGTCGTCCAGGTAGACGAAGACAAATTCCAGGCCATGGCAGACGGTATCCATCAAGCGCTGGAAAGCCTGGGCAGCATTCTTGAGCCCAAAAGGCATTCTGAGGAACTCATAGAGCCCAAACGGAGTGATGATGGCAGTTTTGGGCACATCTGCTGCAACGACTGGGATCTGGTGATAACCGCGCACCAGGTCGACCTTCGAGAAAATATGAGCGCCGGCAAGGAGGGTTGAGAAATCCTGGATGTGAGGCACAGGGTAACGGTCAGGTACCGTAGCATCGTTGAGGCGTCTATAATCTCCGCAGGGGCGCCAACCCCCTGATGCCTTGGGAACCATGTGCAGCAGGGATGCCCAAGGGCTAGATGAGCGACGAATAATCCCCATGGATTCCATACTAGCGAATTCGGCCTTGGCGATTGCTAGCTTATCTGGCGGAAGGCGGCGGGCATGTGCATGTATCGGAGGACCCTTGGTGGTAATAAAGTGTTCCACGCCATGCTTGGTGGACAGTTGGGCAAATTTTGGGACAGTGACGTCTGGAAAATCTGAGAGAAGTATGTCGTACTGATGTGTGGAGCTTGAGATGGCATCCAGGTGAGGAGCAGACGTCGCAGCCTTCCCCAAAGGAATGGAGAGATAGGTCTCGGCATGCACGAGACGCTTGCCGTTGAGGTCAACTAGGAGAGAGTTGGAGCGCAGGAAATCAGCCCCCAGTAAAGGACGGGACACATCTGCAATGATGAAATCCCATTCATATTGGTGTGAGGCAAAACATAACGAGATAGTTCGCACCCCATATGTCCTGATTGTGCTGCCGTTAGCTGCCGTGAGTGAGGGACCTGACTGCTCGATACGTGTGTCGAGTCCGGTACAGGGGAAAACACTGACCTCTGCTCCTGTGTCCACAAGAAACTGGCGCCCAGAATTTCTGTCCCAGATGAAAAGGAGGCTATCGTTAAGGCCGGTCGCCGAGGCCACTACTGACGACCGGCCTGCTCGTTTCCCGACCAGGAACAAGGATCCCGGCATTGCCGAGCTAACTTGCCATACTTTCGATGATAAAAGCAGAGATTGTCCTGAGAAGCGATCGGATTCTTAGACTTTGGCACTGAAAACGGACGACGTTGAATTGCACTGGCACTGGCTCCCATGTCCCTGGCTGCCCATAAGGAGTCCGCCCTTTTGGCCAGCTTCCGGTGGTCATCTATGTTAGTGTCCACCAACTGGACTCTGATGTCCTCAGGCAACCGCTCCAGAAAGAGCTGGTCGAAAAGTAAACATGGGGGGTGGTCTCCCAGGAGGGCTAGCATCTCATCCATAAGTGCGGAGGGTTTGGAATCTCCCAGAGGCCGAAAATGGAGGAGGCGGGAAGCACGCTCACGTGAGCTGAGGCCGAAAGTGTCAAGCAAACGTTCCTTCAAAGCATCGTACTTGTGTATAGGAGGTTGGCTGATGAGATCAAGCAGCCGCGCTGCTGTGTCTTGGTCCAATGCCGAGAGGACGTGGTAATACTTAGTCTCGTCGACCGTAATATTCCTCAAATTAAACTGAGCCTCTGTCTGAGCAAACCAAACTCGAGGCCGAGACGTCCAGAAAAGTGGCAGTTTGAGGGCAACTGCGTTCTCCACTGCCATAATGTCGGCCCCAAAAAACGTTTTTGGGTGTCGGGGTCACCAATGAAGCGATCACTAAAAGAGAATAGCAACTTTCTTTTCTACTCCACGAGAACAGCACAACACATCTGACAAGTAATACCCAGTCGGTAAAGATCGACAAAACGCAAACATAATTATAGGTTCGAAATATGTCCCCTACAATATATATATATATTTGTGTACTAAAATTGCAAGGGATGTTTTTTAAATGATTTAATCTTGATATTGCTGAGCCTGTTAAGGCCATCACATCTTACAACACAGTGTTGGGCTATGTAACTAACTAATAACAATCTATATTAAAAATCAACTACTTAATAAAAAAATATCCACAATGTTAAGTTTTGGTGTCCTGCTGCTCAAGGGGGTGTGGAGGGGGGGGGGGGAGGGGAGGGGACCAAAGAACTTTCCTCAGCTCGCCATACAATAGTTCCTTTCTCCTCTGCCACCACTTCCCTACCCAATACATAACACGCTCACCCACCTCCTCCATCACTGCATCACACTCCCTCCACACCTTTCCCCAACCTTTCCATCCTTACCCACTCTTCTAAATTCACCAGCCAGTATCCTGCCCCTACAATTCTGTGCATCTCATCCATCAGACCAGCCAATCCCTCTCATCTTCCCCTGCTCCACTATCACACGACATGATACACCTCTCATCCCTAACTATCCCACATCTCTTCTTCCAGCTGATGCAGTCCTCAGTCTAAATTGCAACTGCACACCTTCCTGACCATGCATGGACCTCACATACCTCTCCACCCCTGCACCATTCTTTGCAGATTTATGAAACTTCAGCGTACTCTTTCCGTCGTATTTTCTTCTCAAATTCTTCCCACCATCCGGTTCCTCCATCCTCTTTAAGTTTATTTACAACTATTTTTACCGTTCCAACACCTCTAATCTCTTTACAAACAAAACCTTCATCTCTTCCCTCCTCTCCTCTAGCTTCCTCCACCCCATATCTCCCACTCCTGCTACTACTGAATTACTTGCCCCCAACAATCTCCTACCCACTCTCATCTGTGCTGACTCCAACTTCTTGCAAGCATTACGTCCTCCTGTCCACCACAATTCAGCTGCATACTCGATACTAGGTCTCACTAGAAGCTCCCACACCATTCTTCCTCCGTCTACTAGCCCATTCACTTTACTCATCTATGTCACCTTTCCAACCCACTCTTCTGCCTTCTTTGCCATCTTCTCTAACTGAACATTACCCCTTAGCTTCCTATCAAACCATACCCCCAAGTACTTGAATTCTTTGACCTCTTCCAAAATCTCCTCACCAATCCTCCAATGCACTCCCTTCTTCCCATGACCTTGTTGCTATTAAACTTCATCCTCACCTTAACACATACACTTATACCACATCCTATACCACGTCCAACATAGCCACCCCTGAGCCAGCCAGAAGAAAAACATCATCTTAATTTTTATTTTTATTTTTAGCCCTCCCTCGCTCCCACTCAATGCCTTAACTCTCCCTCCCTCCCACTCAATGCCTTAACCCTCCCTCGCTCCCACTCAATGCCTTAACCCTCCCTCGCTCCCACTCAATGCCTTAACTCTCCCTCGCTCCCATTCAATGCCTTAACCCTCCCTCGCTCCCACTCAATGCCTTAACTCTCCCTCGCTCCCATTCAATGCCTTAACCCTCCCTCGCTCCCACTCAATGCCTTAACCCTCTCTTGCTCCCACTCAATGCCTTAACTCTCCCTCGCTCCCACTCAATGCCTTAACCCTCTCTTGCTCCCACTCAATGCCTTAACTCTCCCTCGCTCCCACTCAATGCCTTAACCCTCCTCCCACTCAATGCCTTAACTCTCCCTCGCTCCCACTCAATGCCTTAACCCTCCCTCGCTCCCACTCAATGCCTTAACCCTCCCTCGCTCCCACTCAATGCCTTAACTCTCCCTCGCTCCCACTCAATGCCTTAACCCTCCCTAGCTCCCACTCAATGCCTTAACTCTCCCTCGCTCCCACTCAATGCCTTAACCCTCCTCCCACTCAATGCCTTAACCCTCCCTCGCTCCCACTCAATGCTTTAACCCTCCCTCGCTCCCACTCAGTGCCTTAACCCTCCCTCCACTCAATGCCTTAACTCTCCCTTGCTCCCACTCAATGCCTTAACCCTCCCTCGCTCCCACTCAATGCCTTAACTCTCCCTCGCTCCCACTCAATGCCTTAACCCTCCCTCCCTCCCACTCAATGCCTTAACCCTCCCTCGCTCCCACTCAATGCCTTAACCCTCCCTCGCTCCCACTCAATGCCTTAACCCTCCCTCGCTCCCACTCAATGCCTTAACTCTCCCTCGCTCCCACTCAATGCCTTAACCCTCCCTAGCTCCCACTCAATGCCTTAACTCTCCCTCGCTCCCACTCAATGCCTTAACCCTCCTCCCACTCAATGCCTTAACCCTCCCTCGCTCCCACTCAATGCTTTAACCCTCCCTCGCTCCCACTCAGTGCCTTAACCCTCCCTCCACTCAATGCCTTAACTCTCCCTTGCTCCCACTCAATGCCTTAACCCTCCCTCGCTCCCATTCAATGCCTTAACCCTTAACCCTCCCTCGCTCCCACTCAATGCTTAGCATTCAGCTTGTCATACGAAATTGGTCTGGCTATGCAAGATGATCCATCCCAGGGCATGAAAATGTCGAGAAGAGGACATGATTTGGCGTCGTTCATCCTGTCCTGCACAGGTGGCTAGGTCATGCTGCCCTGTCCTGAACAGGTGGCTAGGTCATGCTGCCCTGTCCTGCACAGGTGGCTAGGTCATGCTCCACTTACAGGCAACTTGCATCAGTTATTGTCAACAAGACTTCAACCATGGGTTGGATAAGATGTCAGCTATCCTTCTCTCTACTCTGCATCTCAATCATGTGCACCAGGCCCCCGACTAACCTGAATGGGACAGCAGAGAGACATACAGTTATCATAGCCCTGCTGGCGGTGCATGTAGTGTGAGGTCTCTGACTGCTAAGCGAGCAAGTCCGATATTTGACATGCTCATGTCCACTAGAGAGTATCAGGGACATCTTGAAAAGTGATGACCAGTGGTGCACCCAGACTCAGATGTTAGTAAGGTCTCTTTGGGTACTAGTTTAGTAAAAGGGATAGATTACATCAACTAGCAATGTTGCCTGTGATCGAGAGGAGAAAATCCTCGAGTACGCGGAGCAAGCAAAGTGCAGAGGTGTCAAACAAACCTGGAATCCTTGTCCTGTTGTTGTGAAGAGCAAAGATTAGTTGATCGGCTTTATGGCGTGATGAAGTGGCAGAAAAAGCTGTTGAGGATGGATGAGCAGATTGGATTTGAAGATTATGAAACACGTCTACTTAGTCATCAATGCATGTTTAATGGTAGACATTAGACTGATAATTTTGGAGTCACTTATATTAGACATGGGATTTTTATGTGATCACATAAAACATGTTTTCACATAAAAGTGCCTTTTTCGCGACTGTAAGAAATTAACTCTGTAATCAAGACATTCAATAAAATGTCAACTGTAAAGAACTAGACAAAAACAGGAACTGTGTTTCACTCAGCATTTATTTAACACCACCCAGACACTTGTGGCTCTGGGACAGGACTGACAGCTAAATAAGTGTTTATATCACTGGGTAACACCTGGGGGAAACCCAGGGGAAAACCCTGGGTAAAATAGGGGTAAAACCTGGGAAAATACCTAAAACACAGTTTATCCACTGGGTTAGTTTTACCAGGGTAAAATGTGAACACTGATTTCACTGCACAAAAAACTCTGTAATATCTGTGTACCCTGTCTTTCCTGTACAGAGATCAACTGGTTTTGTTTGTTGATTTAACTCACTTCTTCTTTCAACGTGATTGTTGTGAATATGGCATCCTTGTCCACCAAAGAAAAGTGGCTTGAGGAATTTAATTCCAAAGAAGGCACCCAAACCTTCAAATTCTTGGCCGACGGGAAGACCCTCTTCTGCCAAGTCTGTGAGAAGGCTTACGAAAATGTGGTTAAGAAGAGTCAGATCGGGCAACATGTAGGGTCCAAGACACACAAGAAGAACAGTCAATTGAAGCGGAAAAGAAATGTGATCCAGGCACAACTTGAAGATTGTTTCGCCACGACACCAAAGAAATCAAGGGCTGCAATTGTTGGAAAAGAGCTCTGTGAAGTCTTCCTCGCTGCTAGCATTCCTTGGATGAAGTTGGACGTGCCCAAATTCCGCGGATTCTTGGAGTCAAACATCGGGATCTCCATGCCAGACAGAACTACCCTTGAGAAGAAGTACTTGAGTGAGTGCTACCAGGATGCCAGTCGCGAGATTCAGGACAGTTTGGGAGACAAAACCGATTTGGGTAGGCGTCGATGAAACGATGGATGCGATGGGCCGCTACGTGGCAAATGTTTTGATCGGGAGGCTCGACAACGAGAAGTACCATGCCCCTTACCTTGCCAATGTGGTTTTCCCAACTCTGCCACCATCTCTCGCCTAGTCAACAACACCCTCAAGTTTCTGTGGCCCAATTTTAATCTGATCTGCTGAAGCTGCTTCTCTCCGATGCCGCAGCATACATGCTAAAATCAGGCCGGGAACTGAAGGTCTTCTACCCCACACTCCTTCACATCACTTGTCTGGCCCATGGTCTCCATCGTGTCTGTGAATATGTCCGCGAAATGTTTCCAGAGGTCAATGATCTCGTCCCCACCGTGAAGAGGATCTTTGTAAAAAGCCCCCTCCCGCATCATTATCTGGAAAGAGGTCTGTCCTGAAGTTCCCCTTCCACCTGAGCCTGTGCTGACAAGATGTGGCACCTGGATAGATGCAGCTTTGTTCTACGCCAAAAATTTCGAGAAAGTCAAAACCGTCATCAGCCAGTTGTCGCCAGAAGATGCAGCAGCCATCGGAAAGTGTCAGAAATTGTGCCTCACACTTGGCCTTGACTTGGCCTTCATTGCAGGAAACTTGGCTTTCCTTCCTGCTGTTCTGACTCGGTGGGTTTGCCTTTGAAAAGAGCCTTTGCCATCCTCGACGAAGCCAAGTCCAACCTCGACATCATTGCTGGCCAAAAAGGGGTTGCTGTTACAAAACAAGTTCAACTCTGTGCTGGAGAGAAATCCTGATGTTCTGGTGCTACGCTCAATTGTGGGGTGCTTGAAAGGCGAGGAAGGCTCCCTTCCCGAAGGATTTGGTCCTGGAGACATCGCCAACTTCAAGTTCTGCCCTACCACCAATGTCGACGTGGAGAGAACCTTTTCGGTCTACAAAACTGTGTTGACCGACAGGCGCCACCGTTTGACTGAAGAGAATGTTGTCAAAATTATGGTGACACTGTTTCTGGTGACACACTGTTTCTATTCTCGTGCTGCTGACTGCTAGTTGTTCTATCCGGTAATAAAATGTTTAAAACCGTTTGTTTTTCCTGATATATAGCCCCTACTTATCTGAATTTCAGAATCACATATTTTGGCATTTTCAGCACATAACAATAAAAACATCATATTTTGCTGAACAAAGTGACATAAAAATCCTGTCTACTTATGGTCGTTGGGTGGGGTGGGATGGGGGTAATAATAATAATAATTTGCGCAAGTCATATCAACATTTGATCATTACTATGAAAAATGTTGACAACTTTATCCAGTGATGACTTGGAGAGCTCTCATTCAAGAATTGTAAGATCTGTTCGTGTTCAGTCAATGTATAAATATTTGATTTTTTTTAACAGAAATTCTAAGGAGAGAAGGTCATAAAAGGGATGGCACATCTTCAGGTGTACTGAAGGCACACCAGTAATAAATACTGGCAGTCTGGTGTGTCACTTGTCAGGGATGTGTACGGGCCACCCTGGGATTTCCCCTGGGCTAAGACCAACCCTGAGATTTTTGTCCACATCGTTAAAAAACTAAACTAGCAAACAAGAATATAATTAAGAAAGCTAATAAATGCCCATAAACATCTTTAATCAGCCATAAAGTCAACACATAAACTTGCAACACTAACTAAACTACTCCAAAGTGGTATCCTATGATAAAAGGTCTAAATAGCACCTGCACATTGCATTTCAATGATGCTCTGCTGCAGCATGCTTAGCCATTCTTGTTGCATAATTGACGAGTCTACATAATTATGTGGTTCCAGTCATCATTTATTGCACTTAGAGGTGACCTTCCCCAGATCGTACAGAACATGTCCACTTTAAGATCTTCACACTGACCCCAAGGATAAACAGTCTCCCAATCGTTCTTATAGCGTAGTCGTTGCTTGTAATGTTATTTCTTCTGTTGTGCAGATGAGACAGGCAGGTCATGAATGTCTCGCTCTTCCTTACTGCATGACCGAGTGGTTCCTCTATATCAGACTCTTCACAACTGATTTATCTGACTGTCTCCAAGTTCTCTTTCCAAAGTAGTCCTTTTGATATCCATATGTTCTCACAATAAGTAGAATTGCCAGCTGCAAGTGTCCCAGCAGTTGTGGTGGAATTGGCTGTTGTTGTTAGGTAACATGTGTGGGCGAGATAATCCACCTAAGACCACCTATGTGGTCTTGAGTCCACCACACTAAACAAAAGCTATAAAAATACCCTTCTCCCCCCCCCCCCCCCCCCCCCAAACAAAAAATTCCTGAACTAATCCCCGATTGTTAGGATTTACTTTCAAGGTGCTCATGCATTAAATATTTGATTTAGCAGTTTATTATATATACACTATACACTGCAATGCCATCAAGTTCCTTGCAGCTATTTGTCAAGTCATCAATTGGATGTGTCTGCAGATATACCTTTGTATGTACATTATATTATATACAGCACTGTCTGTTCCTACACCTTTCCTTAATCACCCCCACCCCCCTCCAAACGATGTCAGTTTTTTCGAAAGCTACATCGTGTCCAGTAAAGACATCAAATACTGAGCACCTATATATGTGGAGGTCACTGGCTCCATAGCAACCTGATTATGTGGTAGTATTTGATCTCCTTTTCGTGACAAAGAGCTTACCTGATCTATATAGCTAGCTCAAGTCTTATCCTCGTAGTTCACTCAATATAAAGATCTTTCAATGAACTCTCAGTTGACATAACATTACAATAACCTTCTCAATATAAAGTTGATCTCGACTTTCGACTAGATGCTCCACCAGGAATAATTGTAATAGAAATCCTTACCGAGTTTGGAGACCCATGCTGCCCGGAAAGATGTTATTCTATCATATATTTTTTGTTTTTCGGCCAAATGCTTTGGTCTTATCAGAAGTACTTAGTTGAAATGCTGGCTGAAATGCTGGCTTAAAAATAAATAAATAAATAAATAAATAAATTAATTAATTAAAAAAATGACGAGAAAATCACCCACTTCTCATTGCAAAACGTAAAACAACAACCCTGCATTGAGGCTTTTAGTTTTTTTGATGATGAAGTTGAAGGATGTTAATTACAACATGAAGAAACTCAAGGCTCATTGTAACCTCCAGTCTGCTGGCACTAAGCAGGTGTGAAGGACCTATGGCACAAACGTGACCATAAAGAATTCCCCCCAAGCTTCGGCTGAAAAAGCAAAATGGTCTGTTCAATGTACATTGTTCAACCTCAAACAGACACCATCACACCTCCTCTCACGCTTCAATTGCTTATCTTGACAAATATTTCCCATTATTTACCCACCAAAGTTTGCAGTACTTCACACTTGTAAAAACATGTCATGTCTAATTATGTACCACTGACAAGTTGTGGGGAGTGGGGATCCGAGTGAAAAATAAAATAAAATGTAAAGTGCTAAGCAACAACAACAACAACAATAATAATAATAATAATAATAATAATAATAATAATAATAATAATAATAATAATAATAATAATAATAATAATAATAATAATAATAATAATAATAATATGAGTATTAGACATGTAATACGTTCAGCTTGAACGCTGAGCATTAAGAGGGGCAGTCATCATGTGTTGTCCTCAACCCTAGCACATGCTTGAAGAACTCGTACACGGACCAGCAGATAGCTGTGGAGGGCATCTGGTACAATATCCTCGCCGTCACCCCCCGGAAATAACCCTTCACCCCTATAGTGCGGAAGATCTCTACCATTGCACTGACCACGCCAGTGAGTCTTTTGTCGCCGCCCATTGCCCGATGCTGTGTCCGTGTGTTGAGCAATGTCTTTGCCACGTCCAGTGGGTTTGTGATAAAGGCGGCAATCGTCCCAGCTCCTGCGCCGGAGAGCATATGCGAGGTAGGGCGGTAATGTCGTTCGTAATTCAAGTGGTCCTGCAGGTACTCGTAGCTAATGAAGTGCGTGACTTGGAAGGGAATGTTCATGCTTAGTTGAGTGGTGTAGCTGCGGTAGAAGGCTCTGAGGCCTTCCATTTCAAAGATAGTTCTGGCACAGTTGAAAGCCCCCTTGTAGGGGGAGTTGTACATCTGAAGACGCTGCTTGATCACTGACGTAGTGAACACAAGTGGGATTGGGAAGGGTAAGGGGGTGAGCTGAATACAACAGACTAGATATGCTTACCATCGATGGGGTTCATGAACCCATCATGAAGGAGGGAAGAGATGATCCCTGCACCACCTGGAAGACAAAAGTAAGCCTATTATGGCCGAGTCAAGGGAGCTTGCTCAAAAGTAAAGTCATGCCTGAGGATCAATAGGACCACGACTGGAGTGACGTTCAAGCTAGGGCCAGGGCTGGAGCTAGAAGGTAACAATTATGTCCCTCTCTTACCTTGTGAGAGGACTGTACTCCTATTCCCTCCACTCAATGCCTTTTTTGAAAACTCGTAACATGCGAAGTAGATGGCGTGGGCTGGTCCAGCGCCTGATGCAACTACACCGATCCCTCGGAAGAGAGCTCGAGGACTTTCCTTCGTCACGATCGTATGGAAGGCCTGATACAGACTTTTGTAGCGAATATGGTTGTTAGGATTCAACATCATCATCCTCGTCTAGTGAGAGGAAGCAAGAGAGGTAAATACGTAATTATCACTCACGTAAACAACTAGTTATGCAATAATGTTGGTAGAAGCTTTTATCACTTATTTACAGAAGTGATACAATGAATATTGTTATTATGGCTTGATATGGGAGGTGCTTGTTGCCAATTATCCAAGTCCCAATGGTTATGGGGGTGCATCACTCAAGAGTCTGCACGATGAACAACACAATTATCACTGGATGGATATGTGTAGCGTCAAATCAACATCTACTCAGTGAATAATATGCTTGTGGAATGTCTAACTGAAAGTGGCAAGTAATAATGTTCCAAACAGGCACAGCCACAAGAGAGGATAGGCTAGGCCTTAGCCTCCTGTGTGGCACAGTAAGACGAGGGATATGCTAAGGTCTCCAGTGTGGTACAGCCTAGAGTAAGACGAGGGATATGCTAAGGTCTCCAGTGTGGCACAGCCTACAGTAAAAAACGAGGGATATGCTAAGGTCTCCAGTGTGGCACAGCCTAGAGTAAAAGACGAGGGATATGCTAAGGTCTCCAGTGTGGTACAGCCTAGAGTAAGACGAGGGATATGCTAAGGTCTCCAGTGTGGCACAGCCTAGAGTAAAAAACGAGGGATATGCTAAGGTCTCCAGTGTGGCACAGCCTAGAGTAAAAGACGAGGGATATGCTAAGGTCTCCAGTGTGGTGCACAGTACTCCCAGAAAGGCATATAAATCTAGCCCTACCTGTTGAGCACAGTCTTACAGAGGTATTTACTCAGAACTATTCAGCCACACAGAGGTGAGTGCAAACTGCACACTTTGTTCGCCATGCACACTTGGAGGTGAATAGTTAATCCTTCCCTGCTGGATTTATGCAAGATAATTTTCAACATTTGGTATGTGTCAGGCCAGGGCTTCACAAAAGACCCTAGCAACCACCGTCTATGGCAAGTGTTCTAGAGCATTTAGGCTAGAACACTTAGTTGCTAAGGAAATGATATAAATATCTAGATGTTTATCCTTCCATTGAACACAAGTAGCTGTTGTTAAACACAAGAACAGGAACACGTACAACCTCTAATACAATGTCCCTTTTCATATTTCATATTTTAGCATATCTTCCCCGACCAGCCATTGAAGATAAACTTTCTAGGGTTTGTGAAGATAGACCAGAACTCCCAAAATGGCAAAAAAGGTAATAGGCACAGTCAATGGCATATAATGTCCACCATCACTAGCATAATCATGTCTTCATTCTCTGCAA
This sequence comes from Cladorhizidae sp. MBARI D1340-BT2, assembly GCA_028752905.1. NCBI lineage: Eukaryota > Metazoa > Porifera > Demospongiae > Poecilosclerida > Cladorhizidae > Cladorhizidae sp. MBARI D1340-BT2. Next base: position 4,969,888 of record JAQNBH010000005.1, read on the forward strand.
GCACCACTAATACCAAGACAAAGAAATTACATTGAAACATTTTACAAGGTGGGCAGTTATGTAATTACATGGGAGATAGCTAGCACACATACACAGACAGACAGACATAGCTGTCTATTACGGATAATGACTTATTCTTTCTTTTTCGAAACCATCCCAGAGAACTTCCCATTGTGTGTGTGCGTGTGCGGGGTGTGGGTGTGTAAAGTGAATTATTCCACCCAAGGTCGAACTTTGAGTACAACAACTTGCAACTTCTTATATGGGTATAAGAAGTTGCACACGAAAATACCATCTTCCAATTGTAGCACACCAATTTGATTACCAATGTACTAGTACCTGCGTGCGGTCGGTAAATATCTTGTACTACACCATAAAAAGCTGTCGAATTTGATAAATCCTTCTGTGCTTGCAGAAAATATGTGAAGACGGAGAGATTCAGAGTAGCAGCTTAACTGTTCCAGCCATTGCTGAAGCTACTTGCCTGCTGTTGCAAGAGAGTCGCAGTTATGGAGAAGATCCATTCACCTCTCTGGAGGAGGATGACGAACAAATTCCTCGTCTATGTCTATGGTACTGCAACTACTCAGCAAACAAAAAAATGTGCTAGCTAAATGCCCTTGATTCGGCAGATCAGATACAAAAGGCCGGCTTTTTTTTTTACACTGCACTTGTGTTATATATACTGTAGTACTTGTGTGACTACGTAGTTGTCGGATGAAATAAATAATAGAAGTTGCGATTTCTATTTAAGTGAATATGGTAGAAAAATAAAAACAAAAAACCCACAGAATCTCCCCTTTGATAGAAGTAAATATTGAGTAAGCTGCTTAGTAGCTAAGGTCCAGCCACGTTCACTCAGAAAAATCACTGCAACTTTCAATTTTAAGACCATCATGCTGCTTGTGTGCTGGCGGTTCTTTACTTGCCCTTCAAAGGTAGAGAAGACGCATAATAAAAGTTAGCTGTACTGTAATAAGCACATATATACACATGCCATCCACTACAAGGAATTACGAAAATAGGCGGGATGTCAGTAAATGCATGCCAATATTCTAATAAAAGTACATCACACAAACAAAGGAGATCTTGAACTCTTAATACAAGTACAGAGGCTTAGTCCTATCTTCTGGAGGTGAGAAAAGTGGCAGGAAGAGGCACAGTGAGTGTGTCAATATTAGGCAGTTCTAATGGAGTAACGGAAACACAAGTAAAAGCAGAGAAAAGGTCTTGCTGTGCATGTGTAATTAGACGGGCATTCTGCATATTCCATACACAAATGAACAATATGCAAATAGCTATAATAATAATTGGAGAAATCAAGTTGTACCATAGTCTTTGGACCTAAAAGGAAGTGCACACAGGCGAGAGAGATCCTCTGTCAAATGAACCCTGGTCTATACTAATGTCTGGTGTCAGAAAGATGTTGTCAGGTGAGATCAACCTTGTGATCCTTGTTATTGTCCTTGTAGATAATCCTGTTGCCTTCGCCAATCTCTCGTCCTCTCTGTCCTACGATTGACCTTCCCTTCCTCTTCACTTAATAATTGAAAAACTCTTTCACATTTGTGATGATGTATTTCAACCGTGATGTTAGACGTATAGTTGCCTTTCCCGACTATCGACAGGACCATCTCCACCACCACTGACACCACACTCTTCCTCTTGAGCATTATTGTTACAAGCACATATTCCAGTCGGTACATGGACTTGCTTACAGGAATGTAGAACTAAATTGTTTGGTTGCTTGCTCATGTCACAATCCCAGCCTGTTGTCATCATCATGACATCAATGCTGTACAGAACAGTACTGAATTAAGCCCTCAGTTAGGGACAGGGCGATGGTAGGGTCAAGGCTAGGACAGCAGCTAATTCTCATGGCGATGAAATGCTAGGTTCAAAACAAAAAAAATCTACATGAACACTCCTTGTTTCGTGTGTTTTGAGGGAAATCCTGAACAGAAGCATGCCCAGCATAAAAGTTCTGTGCATAATCTTATATAATATGTACCTATCAAAGGTTCAACAGCTTCACTTGACCACAAGGTCTATAGCAAACATTTGCCTTGTGCTCACTGCAGCATAACATACTGCCAGCTGGTGCTGTGTACTTCAACTGCAAATATGAACACAAAAAAATCCAAAAAGACTATGAATATTCATAAGCCACGTGCCGTGCTTGTCCAATGGGCAAGTGACCACAAATGAACTTAATACATGTTAGCTAACATCTAGTGAAGCACCCAGGAGATGGACGGGAGGGAAGGAGGGGCATGTACTCAACTCAACTCCAGTATTTCTTATTTCCACAATGTAATACATTACTGTATCCAGTTACTTACCTGGGAGCCTGAGCCTCTTCCTTGTACATTATCAGTAGAGCTTATTGTCATAATAATGTCAAATGGGCCAGGGCTAGCTGCCAGTTCTCTGCTATGCTTCTTACAGGGCTAGCTGCCAGTTCTCTGCTATGCTTCTTACAGTATGCAAGAATCTCTTCACCACTGCTTCTCAAGCCAGAATCACCATCTTCCAGAATGGAGGCCAAAATCGACATCTTCCAGCCAAAACAAACATTTAGACTTGATGCTATTTCACACTGGAAGTTTAACATGCAAGAGTATAGTTGGTTTCCTCTTATCATTCATTCCAACCATGTTCACTTGCTTGGACCCCTGCAATTCTAATGTTCACTTGCTTGGACCCCTGCAATTCTAATGCCCCTGCAATTCTAATGTTCACTTGCTTGGACCCCTGCAATTCTAATGACCCCTGCAATTCTAATGTTCACTTACTTGGACCCCTGCAATTCTAATGACCCCTGCAATTCTAATGTTCACTTGCTTGGACCCCTGCAATTCTAATGCCCCTGCAATTCTAATGTTCACTTGCTTGGACCCCTAATGCTCACTTACTAACTGGAATCATATTTTTGCTCCTGTTCATCAAAACTCACAAGTAAGGAGGGTTATTGGTTATTGGTTATTGCTATAACAGCTAAAACAACGAGAGAAAAAATCAGACATGTTTTTAAAAGCTGAAAAGTTGCTAATCCCTCTCAATCCAGAATCCTGCTGGATCGATCTGGGGGAAAAAAGAAAGAAAGATTATACGATTCGTGGTCACATTGACTCTGCATAAACATCTGCAGTTAGGTCATCAAAAGCCTTGTGTATCACTGAACCAAGGGTAGTCGTATGGCAGGTGAGTTAAAGCCTGTCCACACTGCACCTAACCCCCTCTCTCACTGTCGGATTGCTGGGGGTGTTTAAAAAAATTCAGTTAAAAAATTCACTCAAGTTGGCTTTGCAAACATATATTATGGGATAGCTCTATTGTTGATAAACATTGTAGTCAGGCTTCTGTGACCGCATGATTTGAATAATTTTTAAATACTCTATTGCTTACAAACATTCAGCAATCATTTTTTATTGTTGTTTGGTAAACACACTACAACAATTTCCACAACATAATATTGCTTATTGCATTCTGTCCATTTTCAACAAAATGCAGACTAGGTCTTACTTTTTGCCACCAAGTATCACACATATGAATATGATTATACTTACTACATACGACATGTTTTAATGCTGAATCTGAAAGCATTATTATAATTGAGTTGCGAGAGGAAATGGAGAACAAGGAAGAAAAAGATAAGCTAAGCTAGTCGTCTAGCATCATCATCCATCATCTTATCTATAAACATAAAAGTGCTAAACAAAGTCTCAGGATATACTGGGAAGCTGGCTATACGCACTACCCACATTTTAACCAGGGGGGTGTGGGGGGGAATAACTACAGACTTCGGACAGCAAACAGGCTAATGCTATAGCTAGATCTCATTTACAAACCTGAGAAGTCTTCTTATCCATGCCTTCCTCGTCAGAAACCAAGCCATCACTTCTTGCTGTAGCGCTAAGCTCATCCACCCATGTTCCAACAGTTTCTACTGTTGTGGCCGTCTTACCAAGGCTCCATGTTCAGAAGAAAGCACTGCCAAGTAAGAAAATATGTCACAATCTTCTCCTTTGCTAGAGTCATCTTGAGACAAGTCAAGAGTACCACCTGTCACTAGTCAGTCATTTCTTGGGTCGTCAAAACCTGAACGGTCCAGGTCCGCGTTTCAAGATTCCCCCTTCCCCCCATTAGTTACCGGAAAGTAATGGATTTTAAATTAAATTTGGTGCATAAATAGAGCATGAAATAAGCTATTTTATGACATAAAAATTATTGCACATAAACGATCGCATGCATTTTTCCCGATCGACAAAACCCAGAGTGTAATTTGGCGCTGTTAATGGTGAGTGGGTTAACTGATGCGCCTTAATGCATATTGGGTCCTGGGGAAAAACTATTCGAAGTGGATGCATGCTTGTTGCATCCACACTAGTACTGTAAACCGTACAAAGCAAAAATAATCAATTAATCACACCTAGCCCCCAATGTTAGGAGAAAGTCACCTGAAAATCATCTGTAGTTAATTTAAGATGGAGTTTGTTGTTTGCATCCTTTTCTTGCTTATTGGCTACCTACAGATGTGTAGGAAACATTTCTGCAGAGAAGAAAGAGAGAGCTGAGGGAGAGGCAGACCAACAAAGGTTGCGACTTCACAAACTCCAGGAGTGCAGACACAGCAAGTATAAAGCAATAGTTTTCTAGCTATGTAGCTAGCTAGTTAGGCTGTAGGCCGCAGATAGTCTAGAGCTAGCTCCTCAAAGCTCCAACTTGCAGCCATCGTGAAGACGCGAGGGAATGAAATTCTTTGCAATGCACACTCGCATAGTTATTTGAACGCTTTAATTTATTGCTCTGATTCGACTCAAACCACCTATCAAGGTGGACCGGATCGATGCACATTAACGCACATTATTCTAATTCAAATTAATTTGGTGTGAACTTGACTGCGCATAGATGCGCATTAATATGCTATGTAGTATGGACGGGCCTATAATCCCTCATGCAGCATGGAGTGCAGATGCTCTATGCACACACTGTTATTACCATTGTAGCAAAGAGTACAAGGAAGCATGCACTTAGCTGTGCTTTATATACCAGTTAAATCACCATTGGCAGAAAAACTATTTATTAACTCCTGTTACTATTGTGGTATAGAGTTCTGGGAGGCATGGACTTAGTTGTGTTTTACTCCAATTATTTACCATTTAAAACCACCATTTAAGCAAAATTATCCATAAGGGTTCGTGTTATTGGCCAATAATAATTAAAAAACAGGAAATGAGGTCAAGAACAGGAAATACACATAGCAAAGAGAATACACACTCAACTCAGGAAGAGCTAGGATACTTTCTAAGGGGTTCATTCTCTATCGTCATGCACAGACTACTGGAAACATAATTTTACATTTTTGATAATTTGCCAACCAGTTCACTTTGTTACCATGGTAAAAATAAATAAGCTAAAAATGTACAAGGAAAAAACACATTACAAAACAACAACAACAACCCGCAATATACAAGATGATCATTGTTGTGGTTATATCAGATCAGTATGGCTACTATTAGCAATTACCTTGACACAGTCCACAGGGTACATGAAACAATGCTCCATCATGCCAGCAGCTGCACCAGCACACAGGTGTGTGGAGAGATTCTCTGTGGGGAGGCTTTCGTAGTCTATCTCTTCCATACTCCTCTGTTGACTAGAGTTACTGGACTGTCCAACACTCGGTGGAAGAGGACGTGACTTCGGAGGGACGGACTCCAACGAGTGAAGTTGGACGGCACTACTGTCTAGCTTCTGTTCTGCTAGGGCCATGCTTTCCTGGTAGAAAGGCGTCGACATTTAGACAACTGGCTTTCTGGAGTGTAACTACAACAAGCTGTTCTAGACAGCTGGTAGAGTATCTAGCCAATTCTTGTCTCATTCAAAGCCAACTTTTTTTGTCCGTAACGAACTAATCTACGGTGTGCTCTAAATAGAACTAAACGGTTTTGCATTAATAATTATACAACCGTAAGACCGAATACCCGATTTTAAAAAAAGTGTGGGAGGATGCACGTCAAGCACCAATAGCTGGTGTCGCCTCTTAGACAGTCATTGTCTTTGCAGCAAGTATCTATTTCTTCTATTGTGGTTTTCTTTAGAGGGCCAGCAAAACGGAAGTGGTAACCGTGTTTTTTAAGTAGGTCCCCTGGGAAAAGGGGGCAGGGAATGCCATGCAGCACTCACGAGATACATTAAAAAAATAAAGCACAAACCTCATAACAACAACTACAACAAAAAAAACTACCCAAACTTGAACGATAATAATGACTTAATTAAAATAAAAAACTGCTTAAATTTATCGCTTTTGGATTTTTGAAAGTCACACTTAAAATGGTCTTTCTTTCTGTCTGTCGCCATAGATCGTAAAACTAAAATTGTGATGCAATAAAATGTAGAGGAAACTATGTCTGCATCTGTGAAGGTTTCCAAGCGTTCGTTAGGTTTTCATTTGTTAGTAAGGTTTCCAAGTGTTAGTAAGGTTTCCATGCATCAGTAAGGTTTCTAAGTGTTAGTAAGGTTATACCAAGTACATGAGATTTTGTCTGGTCTTCAGAAAGGTCAGCAATAAGAAATAAGACGAATATCACTGACAGTCAAATTAACTGCTAAGGAATTTTTGTCTGTCAGCTCTGAGAAACATGTGAATGAATATATGTACTCTTTGTGCCAATCATGTCCAAGACACTACTGAAACTCTGCTACCCAAGAATGTACAAAACTGGCTGCATATATATTCTGTCAATTGAGAAGAGCATGATGCCAACCATGTCCAGGGGACTGCTGAAAGCACCTCCAATCTGGTATCCAAGAATGTGCAAAACTGTCAATTGAGGTGAGCGTGATTGAGGGAAGTTTGTGACTGCAGATGAAGGGGGGCAGACTGTGGCAGAAGGCTTCTCCACACCTACAATTTTCTAACTAATTACTTTTAAGTCCCGAGAAAAGATCGTTACATAAAGTAGAGATGAAAACAACTCAGCATTGCGCATGCCCGAACCCTCATAATTATGGGGAAAAACGCGCGCGATCGACCCGATTGGTAAAGGGATCACATGAGGAACGGTTGCGAGTGAGCTTCGTGATAATGAATGGTCTCTATTATGCTGGTGAAGGCCGGACACCGAGTTCTTCTGAAGTGAGAAGCTTGACGACGGGAGTCAAGAGAAGCCCACAGGAAATGAGAGAATCTCAGGTGAAATAACACATATTTTTGAATTGTTACATTGTTGTTGACGTGGTTTAGTCATGATCATTTTGTCCTGTAAACATTGCAGGTGATAAATATAGTTGAGCCTGTAAGGCCACCCACCACTTACACAGCACAGTGTGACACAAAATTGTATTATTTGAAAATGACAGTTGCAATAGCTAAGGGAGGGAGGGGACCAAAAATCATTCATCAGCTCGCCATGTAACAGTTCCCTTCTGCCACCACCTCCCTACCCAATTCATACTCACCCAACCTCCTCTATCACTGTATCACTTACTCCCTCCACACCTTTCCCCAACAGCAATGCCACCTATCACCCACTCTTCCATATTTATCCAGCCACTGTCCAGCCCCTACAATTCACCAGTGCAAGCCAATCTTCTCAAATTCTCCACATATCACATATCACCAAGAAATCTCCTACATCTTCCCCTGTTCCACTATCACGCATGATACATATGTCATCCCTGATTATCTTCTTATCTTCTAATAACACAGCTGACGTAGTCCTCAGTCTAAATTACAACCACACACCTTCCTTACCATGCATGGACCTCACTTACCTCTCCACCCCTGCACCATTCTTTGCCAGTTTACAAAACTTCAGCGTACTCTTGCTATTTACTTCCTCCTCCCAATCCTTCTCATTTCTCTTCTTTTTTCCCTTTCACTTACGTACTGACCCAACCTCATTGAGCTTATATTTCCTCCTCAAGATCTCATATTCTTCCCACCACCCGATTCCTCCATCCTCTCAGCTACCTTCACTGTCTGCTCTCTTCCAACACCTCCAATCTCTCACAAACAAAACCTTCGTCTCTTCTCTCCTCTCCTCAAGCTTCCTCCACCCCATATCTCCCTGCATTGCCGCTCCTGCTACTGTATTACTTGCCCCCAACAATCTCCTACCCACTCTCATCTGTGCTGACTCCAACTTCTTGCAAGCATTATATCTTCCTGTCCACCACACTTCAGCTGCACCATACTAAATCTCACTAGAAGCTCCCTCACTATCCTTCCTCTGTCCACCACCTGCCCATTCACTCTGCTCATCCATGTCACCTTCCCAACCCACTCTTCTGCCTTCTTTGCCATCTTCTCTAACTGGACTTTACCCCTTAGCTTCCTATCAAACCATACTCACAAGTACTTGAACTCTTCTACCTCTTCCACTATCTCCTCCCAACCCTCCAACTCACTCCTGCTTCCCTCTTCCCTACTACCATGACCTTGCTCTTCTTATTAAACTTCATCTTCCACCTTAACACATAAGCCTGTACCACATCCAACATAGCTTGCAGCTCCACTCCCGAGTCCGCCAAAAGAACATCATCTGCATACATAAATGCCTTACACCAACACCCTACCTTAACTACTAGCTCGGCTCTCTCCCACTTTTCTGCCATTCCCATCAAATAGATATTGAAAAGAAGTGGAGACAAAGAGCATCCCTGCCTAAATCCATTCTCACAATGAACCACTTTGACCTGGCTCCATTCAATATAACCACCATTGTTTCTACCCTACTCCCTACTATACAATCCCTCACAAATTTCTCCTCCACTCTATACTCTCTCAACTTGTGCCACTCCCATCCCTCCACACACTGTCATATTCCTTGCTTATGACCAGGAAGGCCAGATATGAAGTGTTTGTCTCCCTCTTCCTCACCTTCTTAACACTAACCACTGGTCCGAATATCTCCTCTGACTCTTAACCCTCCCTGCGTTTTGTCAAAATCCAATCCTCAGCTAACTTTCCCAACCCCTCGCTAATGCCAACACTCCACAAACGTCTTTGCCACACTATAACCTAACACAACCCCCCTGCTTGGTCCTCGTCGCCATTCTTGTGGAGAGGTATTAGCAAACTCCTCTTCCAGTCCACTGGGCAGCACTCACTCCTCATCACCACATTCATCACCTCCACCATCACCTCCACCATCACCTCCACCATCACCTCCACCAACTTACCTCCATACATCAGCATCTCATTCAACATAGGCCTGGGCCTTTCTTCTCTTGAAACACTTCATTACCTCTGCTACTTCTTCCCAACTAACTTCATCACACAAACCCAACCCATGCCCACTCACAATTATCTCTGCTTCTGGACTGTGGTATCCTTGTCTTCCTCCCCAGCTCTTTCCAGTGTTTTGCTATCATCTCCAACACTTCGTCTTCCTCCTCCACCTTCTTTCCTTCATCATCTTTCACTCCTTTTATCCTTCTCTCCTTCCTCTTTGCTCTCAAATCATTCCAAAACGGCTTACAACTAGTCCCATCCTGCTCTCTAATCTTCTTTATAGTTCTCTTCCTCCATTCCTTCTTCTCTTTCCTAATAGATTATGAGGAGGAGGAAGAAGACGAGATATGTTCCAGATTTGTGGAAGCTTGCTGGATTGTCATTAGGTGATAATAGACTTTTGTCGACCATTATCAAGCAATGGTAGTTGGATTCATCAAAAGTCCCACCTTGCTAGTTCATAAAAAGGACTGATTCAGCAACAGTGGGACTCTTGATGAATTTATCCCAGATATTTGTCCAGAGAATTCTGGAGACAACGCCTACTGTGGAGCTTCATAGTGAAGCACTGGAGATATAGTGTGTGTGTGTGTGTGGTCTTTGGGGTTGAATTATGCAGGCCATGGGACAGTGGTGAATGTGTACCTGCAGGAGCAGGTACTGCAGCTAATAATAATACCACACACAAACACACAAAAAAAGACACAAACACACACACGCACACACACACAAACACACACACAAACACACACACACAAACACACACACACAAATAAACGCATACACAGAAACACACACTCAGATGCATTATGTTCCATAGATGCATTGGATCACTAGCACATGTAGTTTGTCTGGTTTTGTTGAGGGTCTGTGCTGTTAACTTCTGTTAAAGAGTAAACTTCCCCTAGTGAGTAAATCTTCACTTCTCTGCAGCGAGAATGTGCAGCAGCTGCTGAATCAGCTGATCTAGGCAGAGCATATAAACGTGTTTGTTGCATTGACTGCCTCTTGTTCCGTTGCATTGAGAAACAGATTTACACCTAGTTGCAATTCAATTAGGAATCTTCTGTCGGTAGAACTAACGAAAGGACTTATATAGTGCGTGTGCAAGTTATTATGAGGTGGGGTGGGTGGGGAGGATAAGTAGATGATAGATAGATAGACAGAAAATTCTTGAAGACAAATTTCTCAGTTTTTTTACATCTTTCTTGTGAAGGATTAAAGGCACTGTAGGTTAGGATGCTAAGCAGCTGCCAAAGGAAGTTTTAACATTGCTTTTTTAAATTTTATTATTAAAATAGTTTTTGGCACCTGCCATTTTAAAGCAGGCAATATCCTGCTCTCTGGGATGCTGCTGTTGTATTTGCATGAGCCTGCAGGAGAGAGTCACCATGGCCCCCTTGTAGTAGCTGTGGCGAGATCTTCAAGTACGGTTGGGCATGTACCTAAGAATATTTTCTAAATGTGGTGGCTCTACAACATGTGCTGCCTGGAGGATGCTCTTGCGGGGACTCCGTTTGTGTTTTAGATTCCAACTGTGAAAACTGCGAATATCAAAAAACCCTCAATTGTATTTGTTGTGCACAAAATGTTATATGTCAGTAAACTTAGTGCTCCTATATATGTTTGTGTTTTTAATTGGACCACTGTTAATTAACAAGTCCACTTTAAAAGCACACTTCTTCGGGACCGGCGGGCACTGTAAATTCCAGGCTTGTTCACATTAGTCTGCGTTGCAAACTACTCCTGATAGTAAGAAGCCCAACCTGGAGTTCAGAATAACGATAGAAGAAGAAGAAAAGAAGAAGAAAAAAATGCATGGAACTAGGTTAGGTTTTGTAGTAATTTCCTGTGGAGCTATGGAAGTGTTCATTTAAGCACACCCTTTCTCTTGTGCATGTCTGATATATATATATATATATATAACCTTTCACGCCATTTATTCCCTTCCCTCCCCCTTCCCCTCCCTCCCCCTTCCCCCCTCCCCTATCCCAGCCCAAGTACTCCATGAAGTTTGAACAGCACTAAAATAGGATCATTGCTCCTTATGGCAAACGAGGCCTGTCTCTGCAAGGATGATGACCCAATGGAGCATTGGTATTCTAAACCTTCCATTGGAAAGATCCGCATCACGCTTTGCTCGACTTACTGTCACAGAGCAAGACCACGCAGAGCTGACTGAATACGATCCAGGGGGATATTTTGTGATCAGCGAATGGGAGAATGCACAGGAGGAAATGGCCACAAATACTGTGTATGTGTTCCAGAAGAAGGTGTTTTCTCACCTTGTGGATGCCACATATTGTATTCTTGTTCCTCCTTCTTAGCTCAAGTCATTGCTGGATGAAGAGTTTGTTGTCCTGGAACGGAACGTGACCTTGGACTTCAGCAGTGTGTGTGGGGCAAAGTCCGGAATTGCACATGAGAGGAGGATCCATGCCAAAGACATAAAAAAGAGCTGCTCCCTCATGTGGGAATTGCCAGCTTCTGTGAGACCAAGAAAACTTATTTCCTTGAGTCAGTGAGGAGGAAGAGAGTTGGAGGGGAGTCGGGTGTGATGGAGGACGAGGAGACTATAGTATGTGCCTACAAGTAGGTGTGCGTTGAATACCTCAGTGTCCTGCTATCTTCTTGTGTCCTGTAGCAGCCTAATATTGGAGTGTGTTGTGTCATGATGACCTGTAGTCCTTTGTAGTGTCCTAATGTTGGAATGTTTTGTGTCGTGATGACCTATACTGTGTTGGAGTTTGTGGTGTCACAATGACCTAAACGGTTGTACTGTCCTATGTTGGAGTATGTTATTGATGACCTAAACTGTGTTGTACTGTCCTGTATTGGAGTATGTTATTGATGACCTAAACGGTTGTACTGTCCTGTATTGGAGTATGTTATTGATGACCTAAACTGTGTTGGAGTGTCCTGTGTTGGAGTGTGTTATTGATGATCTAAACTGTGTTGGAGTGTGTTATTGATGATCTAAACTGTGTTAGAGTGTCACGATGACCTCAGTCTGGAGTATCCTGTGTGTGAGTGTGTGTGTGTGTATTTCCTCTTGGTTCTTGCATGCACGAGTGCCTCCCAATTGAGCCGCACAACACTCTTACCTGCTGGTAGGGAAATTCTTATTGGGTGGAAAATCATCTTTGCATGCCATAGGAATTAATTTAAACTAGTAATACTCGGCCATAGGAATTAATTTAAACTAGTAATACTCAGCCATAGGAATTAATTTAAACTAGTAATATTCAGCCATAGGAATTAATTTAAACTAGTAATACTCAGCCATAGGAATTAATTTAAACTAGTAATGAATGCTAGCATTGAGTGGTGAGTGAAGAGAAATAAGAAAACTAGAGCATGTTGATGAACCAGTAACTATGTCCATCATCCTTTCCTGTCAGCCATGTAGCCCTCTCTCACTTCCCGTGCAGTAATTTTTTTTGTATGAGGCCTATGGAGGAGGCCATTTTGAGTGCTTGCAGGGGTTGACTAGTGTCTTGGTTTGTTGTTTGTCCTACTTCAGGCTGGCTTGTCGAGCTATCTGGTAAAGGGTCACATCAGCTATTAACCATGCAGCCTGTTCTCACTTGTGCGCAGTACAGCCAGGCTAGTCTAGCTTCAAATCTGCTGCTTCTCTTGATCATTCTCTTTACTATGACAACCATTCCCGATTTATGTAAGCCCACATTATGTAGGGTGTGTGACCCGTTTCTATTTTTTTCGTGAGTGAGCGTACAGTGAATACATAAACAGATACATGTAGATACATACATACATAGATACATACATAGATAGATAGATAGATAGATACATACACCATGCGTGGTAATATCAAATTTTCCATCTAACTCTCCACTGAGGGCTTGCTTCCCTCGCCAGTAACTTATAGATTAAAGCCAAGGTCACACAAAACTAGCTCCCACGAGGCCGGCCATGAGACTGTTTGATCCCATCTACCTCAATCTAATGTGATGTTGGTCCAGTACTTTGTCCCCTTAGAGCTATTGTTAGCCTACTTCAATCTGCCTGAGAATCTAGTGTGATGTTGGTCCAGTGTGTGTCCCCATAGAGCTATTGCCAATGTACTTCAACCTGCCTCAACCCAGTGTGATGTTGGTCCAGTGTGTGTCCCCATAGAGCAATCTACTTCAACCTGCCTCAACCCAGTGTGATGTTGGTCCAGTGTATGTTCATATAGAGCAATTGTCAATCCACTTCAACCTGCCTCAACCCAGTGTGATGTTGGTCCAGTGTGTGTCCCAATAGAGCAATCTACTTCAACCTGCCTCAACCCAGTGTGATGTTGGTCCAGTGTGTGTCCCCATAGAGCAATCTACTTCAACCTGCCTCAACCCAGTGTGATGTTAGTCCAGTGTGTATCCCCATAGAGCAATCCACTTCAACCCGGTGTGATGTTGGTTCAGTGTGTGTCCCCATAGAGCAATTTACTTCAACCTGCCTCAACCCAGTGTGATGTTGGTCCAGTGTGTGTTCATATAGAGCTATTGTCAATCCACTTCAACCTGCCTCAACCCAGTGTGATGTTAGTCCAGTGTGTATCCCCATAGAGCAATCCACTTCAACCTGCCTCAACCCAGTGTAATGTTGGTTCAGTGTGTCCCCCCATAGAGCAATCTACTTCAACCTGCCTCAACCCAGTGTGATGTTGATCCAGTGTGGAGCTATTGTCAATCCACTTCAACCTGCCTCAACCCAGTGTGATGTTAGTCCAGTGTGTGTCCCCATAGAGCAATCTACTTCAACCTGCCTCAACCCAGTGTGATGTTGGTCCAGTGTGTGTGCTATTGTCAATCCACTTCAACCTGCCTCAACCCAGTGTGATGTTAGTCCTGTGTGTGTCCCCATAGAGCAATCTACTTCAACCTGCCTCAACCAGTGTGATGTTGGTCCAGTGTGTGTTCATATAGAGCTATTGTCAACCCACTTCAACCTGCCTCAACCCAGTGTGATGTTAGTCCAGTGTGTGTCCCCATAGAGCAATCTACTTCAACCTGCCTCAACCCAGTGTGATGTTGGTCCAGTGTGTGTTCATATAGAGCTATTGTCAACCCACTTCAACCTGCCTCAACCCAGTGTGATGTTAGTCCAGTGTGTGTTCATATAGAGCTATTGTCAACCCACTTCAACCTGCCTCAACCCAGTGTGATGTTAGTCCAGTGTGTGTCCCCATAGAGCTATTGTCAATCCACTTCAACCTGCCTCAACCCAGTGTGATGTTAGTCCAGTGTGTGTCCCTGTAGACCTAGACTAGCTATGCCCCTTGGTTTAGTCTATTGTGTAGACGTGTTAATTGCAAGCGAAGTGAGTCCTCGGTGTGGGGGAATTGGATGGAAGACTTGCTATTGCCATGCAAGGCACATGTATCTATGTATGTATGTATTTTCACCCATAAAAAATATGAACAGGTCACCCGCCTTAAATGGAGCGGTCTTAAATAAACCAGGAATGGTCGTCATAGTGAAGACAAAGGTCGAGAAAATGGTAGCAGATCCAAAGCTAGAAGAAAGAAATCTTCCTGCACAGGCAAGTGAGAATGGCTGCATGGTTAATAGCTAACAGGAAAGGATGATGGAGTTCAATTCTGACATAGCTACTCAATTCATCGACCACTCTAGCTATAGAGGTGGGTATACCATTTTTGTCACGATGATGCAGAACCAATTGTAAATCTCGATAAGGTAAATACACATACTACCACTCTCTATGGACAAAGAGAACTGGCTACATAGTTGGCATATATAGGGAGGAGAACTGGTGCATATAGTCAATAGAGAGAGATGTGCTAATGATGGAGAATACACTAAACAGTGTCAAGAATGCAAACTATCACTTTAACAAGTTCTTGTCAGCTTCTGCATAGTCTTCCCTTTAGTACTCTTGAGTACTCCTGCAGAAAGAACTGCTTGTGATGAGCTCACTCTTAGTGTAGTGTGCTTCCCATCTTCAAGGGAAGCTGCTTCCAAGTCCTCAACACTTCTTCTCGGCCATACCTACACGTGATCATTTCTTCTGTTTGGGACATCAGCTTGTTCAACTTTGCACCATTTCAGAATCTATAAGGAATATAAATGTACGTGTAATTCTTGGCTACTTCTCCATATCACAATCCAGACATTACAACATCATGATGACATCATGATGACATCAATAATGCACAGATCAATACTGTATTAGGCCTTCGGCTATGCTGGGGTTACGACAATGGCTAGAACAATGCAATCTAATGCTAGGATTTCAAGCTAAAATAATGCACAGATCAGTACTGTATTAGGCCTTCGGCTATGCTGGGGTTACGACAATGGCTAGAACAATGCAATCTAATGCTAGGATTTCAAGCTAAAATAATGCACAGATCAGTACTGTATTAGGCCTTCGGCTGTAGGGCTAGAACAATGGCTATAGCAATGCAATCTAATGCTAGGATTTCAAGCTAAAATAATGTACAGATCAGTACTGTATTAGGCCTTCGGCTATGCTGGGGTTACGACAATGGCTAGAACAATGCAATCTAATGCTAGGATTTCAAGCTAAAATAATGCACAGATCAGTACTGTATTAGGCCTTCGGCTGTAGGGCTAGAACAATGGCTAGAGCAATGCAATCTAATGCTAAGATTTCAAGCTAAAATAATGTACAGATCAGTACTGTATTAGGCCTTCGGCTGTAGGGCTAGAACAATGGCTAGAGCAATGCAATCTAATGCTAGGATTTCAAGCTAAAATAATGTATGGATCAGTAAGTACTGTATTAGACCTTCGGCTATGCTAGGGGTTAGGACAATGGATAGCCAGCAATGCAATCTAATGCTATGCTAGGGGTTAGGACAATGGCTAGAGCAATGCAATCTAATGCTAGGATTTCAAGCTAAAATAATGTACAGATCAGTACTGTATTAGGCCTTCGGCTATGCTAGGGGTTAGGACAATAGCTAGAACAATGCAATCTAATGCTAGGATTTCAAGCTAAAATAATGTACAGATCAGTACTGTATTAGGCCTTCAGCTAGAACAATGGCTAGAGCAATGCAATCTAATGCAAGCTAAAATAATGTACAGATCAGTACTGTATTAGGCCTTCGGCTATGCTAGGGGTTAGGACAATGGCTAGAGCAATGCAATCTGGTGACTCGCTACTCAATACTTGCATTTGTTACTAGTAAAGCCTGTAGCTACCAGAATGTGGTACTTTTCCGGTAATTAATCCTCTTAATGTGGCTGGGCATGTAATTAGGCGATAGACAGGTATTTAACCCTATTAAGGTGGGAAGTCAGGAATTAACCCTCTTAATGGATAGATAATGGATAGATAGGTATTTAAACCTCTTAACCGATTATACGCGGTATTAATTAATTCAATTGTACCGCGTGACGCGGCACCTTTTTCATGTGACCTTAGGGTGTGGCGAGTACCAAACAAAACGTGCTAGATCTTTGTCTCGAGGGCTTTTCAGCCTTAGCGGTATATTGCCTGAAGAGAAAGCGTGTCCTTGGCTACCTGATTACAAAAGAAGTTAGTCTTGCCAGCTTTTGTGCCCGCTGTGGATAACAAATTTCGAGGACCAAAGAGTATAATCGAGCGTTCAGCTAAAGATCGGAGTTCTTTGATTCTTCAGAAACTTTCGATGGCGTGTCCAGTTACACTTGCCTGAGCCTTGGAAGCTCCTGGACAGAAGATGACCCCACGCGCTAGCAATGGACAAAGAAAGGTAAGCTATAAATAATTTTAATATTTGGAACGCGTAGCTGCTAGCTTAGCTAAGTTGAACTCTAGGTATGATACTGAATATTGTACGTGCATCCATAGGTTCTTTGCCTGTCAAGTCCCAATACAATGTCCTGCTAACCTACCATCACCCCCATGGGTGGGCATGAAAAGGAGAGAGCAGTGGAGCTGAAACAAGAAACCCTAACCCCCTGAACCATGAAACAACTTGAATTTGCCACTTTCTCACAGGTATTACATATCATTTTATATGAATACAATGTAGTACATTGGTACACAGGAGAGAGAAGGTTATATTCCAATAACAGGACTATAATTTGTTTTTGTGCCACAATAGATCGTGGGTGCTCGCGATTCCAGCATGGCATAGCCATATGCCACATTCCTGGCAGTATCACTGGCTGTCAGATCGCTTCTGTTGCTGGTAGTATAAGTGCAACGTCCTCGACTGCGCTTCCCAGATGTTGCAGGGGTCTTTATTGGGAAGTGGAGGAAAGGCAGGAAGACTCTTGATAATGGAGCTGCACCCAGCTCTGCGTCAGCTACAATAATTCCTATTATCTCCTTGGCCAGCTGAATCCTAACTTCTTGATCGTAAGTTCACTTCCGCTTCCTGACCATCCTTTGTGCAGAATGAAGACCTGTGTTTGTGAATATGTGAATGGATGAATTGTAGGGGTCACTAGGTTTGGTGACCAAACTGGAGGCAATGTCTGTGTGGAAGAGACAGTGGATGGCAAGGCTGAGCAGGTGGCAGTGGAAGGAATGAAAGAGGGTGATGGTTGGATTTGTTGTTGAGTTGGTATAATGTTGAGTTGGGGCTGGGGTGTGTAAGTAGGTGTGGTTGATACTGATGTTGGTTGAGGCATGGGTGTGGTTGATTCTGATGTAGGTAGAGGCAGGAGTGTGGAAGTCATTGTGGTCAATACCGATGTGGTTTGAGGCTGGGGTGTGGTTGATACTGATGTGGTTTGAGGCTGGGGTGTGGTCGATACTGAAGTAGATATGGAAGTGCATGTTGTCGATAGCGATGGTGGTAAAAGGTAGCAGTAGTGTTTACAGAGTCTGATGTGGAAGCAACCACGGAGTCTTTTACTGAGATGGGTGTGGTAAAAGCGGCATTCATTTGGGTCGATGGGTAGGGTAAAGGTGTCTTGTGTAATGCGGCAGGTATCGCGAAGGAATGAGCATCTTCCTCTTCCATGTCTAAATATATATATTATATATATATATAATTATTTTATATATATTTTTTATTATATTATTCAACATTTGTTCACTAAAATTTCCTTACCTTCCTGCAGGCCTTCAAATTCCTCATCACTTCCATCTGCAAATGGCTCATCCAAGTCCCCATCTCCATCCAATGCCTTGAGGACCTCCTCCAAAGACAAACATTCTCTTTTTGCCATTATAGTTATCCTATTTTTAATATGTATAAGTCATAATTGTTTTCAAGTTTTCTAAAAAAATGTTATAGTAAGTCCTATATAATAAAGGCACTATCATGAACTTACAGTGTTATAGAGCAGTATCGCAGCAATGGATCCTTCGTAAAGAGTAAGACAGCTAGCCGATCGCGCGAATAAAAAGGCTGCTAGGTATGACGCCAATTGGCGTCTACCGCCGTTCAAAGCACGCACGGGCGTGACGCCAATTGGCGTCTATCGCCGTTAATCGGTTAATTTGGATGATCTAGTAATTAAACCTGATGAACTGGTACTTAACTTAATATGTGGGCAGTCAGGTAATTAATTCTTTAGAGCTGATAGTGCAGGGGGTCGTCATGGTTGATTTTCTGGGGGGTGGGGTTGGTTTGGTGTGTCAGAAATTATTTCCTTAGTCCATTTGAAGTACTAGAAGCAGGGTTGTATACAGAAATTTTGCCAAGGGGGGGCGAACTTGAGATATGGAAAAATAAGGGGGGGCGGAGAGCCTGGATGGTGCGGAAAGGGGACGTGCACCCTGGGCTTCCGCGTGGAGTACGAAAGTGTTTTACCCACAGGTATTTTTGCAGTACTAACTGTATATATAGCTGCTACTTATGATGGCATGCACTTTTTCTAAAATCTTTAGTACAACATTCCATCTTAAATATTTGCTGAAGTTGCATGCTACGGCAATCAGCATATATAGATTAGATATAGTCACTTGTCACTCGTATAATGGAGGTGGGCTTTTGTGAAATCGAATTATGTTGCATTCCATGCATTTTCTTACAAAATCATGGACAACAGGTTTCATACACAATTTTTCTCTAGTTCTCTAGGGGGGGGGGGGGGGGGGGGGGGTGGAAATGGTTGGTCACTTGGTGCCCTAATTTTTGTTAATATTTTCTTAACATGTTCATAAGCCGTAAAAGGGGGGTCTGGGGGGAAGATCCCCCCATATTTTTTTTTGCTTTTACAATGTCTGAGGATAGCTATTTTGACTGACTACCAATGGCATTATGCTATACCGAACTATGGCTAGACTGTATATATTTCTCATGATATTGTAGCTGCTTGGAAAAAGGAGAGCATGTGTCATGACACGATGACATCACACACCACCACGTGCTCTCCTTTGTAGGTTTGTCACTTCTTTTGTTTCTCCTTCTTTCCCACTCCCTCTCTCTCAGTATTTTTAACTCAGTCCATTATGTCATGGTCTTCAAGTCTAATCTTAGACATGATGTCATCACACGCCACCACGTGTTCTCCTTTGTAGGTTTGTCACTTCTTCAGTTCCCTCCTTCTTTCCCACTCTCTCTCAGTATTTTTAACTCAGTCCATTATGTCATGGTCTTAAAGTCATCACACACCACCACGTGTTCTCCTTTGTAGGTTTGTCACTTCTTCAGTTCCCTCCTTCTTTCCCACTCTCTCTCAGTTTAACTCAGTCCATTATGTCATGGTCTTAAAGTCTCTATAAAAGAAACCTTACTAGCTGATTTCTCTTCATATTAATATGGATATTCGCTCATACTTTGCAAGTACTTCTCAAGCCTCTTCTCATGCTAATAGCAGCGATAGCGAAGATAGCAGAACAGATAGCTCTGAACATGTCGAGGCATCTAGTCCTAGCCTTAGTCCTCCACCTTCAAAGAAAAGCAAGCAAAACAAACACCGCTCTTCTGTATCCACGAAGAGAAAATACTCTAAGAGCTGGGAGAAAGATTTCAGTTGGCTCTATTATGACGAGGATAGCGATGGTGCCTTTTGCAAGGTTTGCAAGCAATCTGGTCTGCAGCGTACTGGAGGAGTGTGGGTCACACAACCTTGCAGAAATTGGAAGAAAGCTGTTGAAAAAATGAAAGCTCATGCGAGAAGTGACTTCCATATCCATGCAACTCAAGCTCTTTTTGCAGCTAAAGGAGCAGCCAAAGGTGGAACAGTTGTACAGCAACTCCAGAATGTTTTAGCTCGCAAAAGAGCTCAGAACAGAGCTGCAGTGAAGTGCCTGATCCTACTCACTCATTTTCTTACGAAAGAACAAGTTGCACATTCGACAAAATTTGAGAAGCTGGTTGACGTGGTGGTTCGATGTGGCAGCCAACATTTGAAGCAATTCTTAGAAACTGCACCAAGAAATGCTGTGTACACATCAAGATTGGCTGTGGTTGAATTCATCGAATCATTGGGGACATGGGTGGAGGAGTCGATTCTGAAGCGACTTCAAAAGGCACCTATGTACAGCCTCATGGCAGATGAGTGCACAGATGTCACCAACGTAGAAGAATTGTCTGTGTTTTGCCGCTGGGAGGAAGATGGTGTACCAGTAGAGTGCTTTCTGGAGCTTATTCCATTGAAGAAGGCTGATGCAGAGACCATCTATTCTAATCTCATCGATTGTTTAAAGAAGAAAGGTCTACAAGTCGGAAGAATAGTTGGATTGGGATTTGATGGAGCTGCAACTTTTTCTGGACGAAAGACCGGGGTTCAGGCACGTATCAAGAAACATACTCCTCACTCTGTTTATACACTGCCACTGTCACTTACTGCAGTTGGCTTGTGTGCAAGCTGCCAATAAAACTCCTGGAATTGCTCATGTTTACAGAACATTGACTACTCTTTGGAAGCATTTTCGCAATTCCCCCAAGCGAGCAGAGTGTCTGAAGGAGGTACAGCACGTTCTTGAACTTCCAGAAATGAAAGTGATCAAGCCATCTGACACACGCTGGCTGGCACATGAAAGGTGTGTCAAAGCTGTCAAAGCAAGTTATTCTGCAATTGTAATCACCATTGGGAACATCTACGAGACGTCCCACGAGCCAGAAGCTCTTGGAATCCATGGTGCCCTCTGCAAATTGTCTACGATTGCAGCTATATATTTGCTTGATTTCACTCTACCACAAGTAGCCAAGCTCAGCAAAGCACTTCAGGCAGAGCAGCTTGACCTCTCGTTGATATCATTCCTTGTTGATGCTACTGTTAAATCCTTGGATGATGCAGTTTTGCCTGGAGCGAACTGGGTGTTGGAGCTTCTTGAAAACGTTGAAGACTTGAAGTCATCTACAAAGGTGTCTATTGACGCTGATAAAATACTTTCGTTCCAGAATGTTGTTGGTAAGCCTTTTGTTGCTGATTTAAAGGCCAACATAACAAGCCGATTTTCTTCATCCAACGCTGTTGTATCAGCATTGTCTATATTCGATCCACGGAAAGTTCCAAAACCAGATTCAGTATCTTTTCCCACTTATGGAGACACGTCTGTTGAGAAACTGATTGCTCACTACGGAGAAGATAGAGATGCAGAAACATTGGATGGAGAAGAAACAGTGAAGACAGCCATGATTTCCACTGAAATACTTACAGAGTGGAAAACATTCCGCCAGCTGTTAGTCAAGCAACCACGGGATACTACTGCATCACAGCTGAAAGAACTTGTTTCAAACGACATGCTCAAGGCCATGTTTCCCAATTTGCACAAGATTGCCTCCATCTGCTTATCGATTCCAGTTTCTACTGCTTCTGTGGAGAGAAGCTTCTCACAGATGAAGATGATCAAGACTCGTTTGCGTAATTCTCTAAGTGACTGCAGCCTTTCTCACCTTATGAGGATTGCTATAGAGGCACCAGAAGTACTCTCTGAGAGCGACCTTGAAGAGATTGTGGACGTATGGCAGAGAAAACCAAGAAGAACCTCAGTTTGACATTCCTATCATTTGAACCTGATATCATAAGCTTATTACACCTTTCTTGTATTACACCTTTCTTGACATTATTTTTAAAAAAATCTCTAATTTCAAGGGGGGGGGGCGAGAATGATACAAGGGGGGGCGAATGCCCCCCCCCCCCGCCCCCCCCTAAATACACCCCTGCTAGAAGTGAGTGACCCTCTG
This sequence comes from Cladorhizidae sp. MBARI D1340-BT2, assembly GCA_028752905.1. Taxonomy (NCBI): domain Eukaryota; kingdom Metazoa; phylum Porifera; class Demospongiae; order Poecilosclerida; family Cladorhizidae; species Cladorhizidae sp. MBARI D1340-BT2. Next base: position 4,992,195 of record JAQNBH010000005.1, read on the forward strand.
AAGCCAAGTATGTTACATGCTGATGGTCATTTACTCGCCTGAGTCTGAGGGAGAAGGGGGATATTCCCCTCTGCCCCCTGAGTGACACTGTAGTGGATGTGACCTCACACAAAGTGTGCCACTTGGCCACCATTACCAAAGAGACATGCTAGAGCTCACACAGTGAAACCTAACTCAAGCCATTTGCCAGCAAGACTAATCTAACCAGAATAACACTGAGGTTAGGACTAGCAAGCATCGCCATCATCCGCTTCAACAGAAAAATAATTGTGAGTAGCCATCTAGCCAGCACTAGTTAAAGGCAGCAGTTCATTGAAGCACATGGAAGGACACCGAGGGAAATAAATTCATTATTCCTGATGAAGGCTAGAGCATCTAGTCATTATTCCTGACGAAGGCTGGGGCTGAAGGCTAGTGCATCTAGTCATTATTCCTGATGAAGACTAGAGCATCTAGTCATTATTCCTGATGAAGGCTAGAGCATCTAGTCATTATTCCTGATGAAGGCTAGAGCATGTAGTCATTATTCCTGATGAAGGCTAGAGAATCTAGTCATTATTCCTGATAAAGGCTGGGGCATCTAGTCATTATTCCTGACGAAGGCTAGAGCATCTAGTCATTATTCCTGATGAAGGCTGGGGCATCTAGTCATTATTCCTGACGAAGGCTGGGGCATCTGGTCGAAACATCAAGAGAGTACAATTTCAAGTTGATTATTATTGGATATTATGCAACTGAGAGATCATTGCCCTGCTGTAATATACTAGATAAGTTCATTGCCTGCTGTAATATACTAGTTTGAGATAAATGTATTCATTGCCTGCTGTAATGTATTAGCTTGAGATAAATAAATTCATTGCCTGCGTAATATACTAACTTGAGAGAAATAAAACCATTGCCTGCGTAATATACTAACTTGGGATAAATAAATTCACTGCCTGCTGGAATGTACTAGCTTGAGATAAATAAATTCATTGTCTGTTGTAATATACTAGCCTTGAGATAAATTAATTCATTCTGTCTATTGTAATATACTAGCTAGCTACTAAGCTAAAATGCTGTTACCATCTTGACCCTAAAATTAGTGTGCTAGTCAAGATGCACATCTGATCCTACCCAATCCTGTCCACTATCTCGCCTTTTTGCGGGTTGGATCCGATCCTGGTTCATCTGGACCACCTACGTAAGTGAGTAGTTTGGAATTGACTGCCATGAAATAGTTCTGGGGTACAAAATTGCTGGCCGAATCCACCATAGAGACAAAGGTTTTGTTGGGAGTCTGGGGAGAGGAAGACGCCCAAAGAACAGTTGGGTTGTCTGTCCAGGAAGAAGTTAAGAATTTGAGAAGGTACAATTTAGCGAGAGCTGTCAGCATCATGCTTAGCAGCTGGGGAATCTCGAGAAACTGGCCAGATCACCACTTAGAGTTAACAGGCAAGCTAACTTGGTTATTGAAGGAAGCTTCCACTGAGGCACTATAAAGATGCCCAACTATGGGGTGGGAAGACTACGACAAAATTGGAAACTAATTATAAAGATTTGAAGTTAAGTCCAACGAAAATCTGCCGTAAACATCACATCTTCTTGGATATGATCGTCAATTTACTGGATACAACAGAATTGACCGTAATGATCTTTGATTCAACGAGGTATGTAGGCGAACCTACCTGGCACTCTGGTACTCTGTTTATGTTGTTACAATGTCTTGTCTTGGGAACTAGTGCATGCCTAATAGCTAGTACATGTAGAGTTAATGCATTTAATGAGTTAGTGTATGTAGAGTAGTGCATTTAATGAGTTAGTGCATTTAAAGAGTTAGTGCATGTAGAGTTAATGCATGTAGAGTTAGTGCATTTAATGAGTTAGTGCATGTAGAGTAGTGCATTTAATGAGTTAGTGCATGTAGAGTTAGTGCATGTAGAGTTAATGCATGTAGAGTTAGTGCATTTAATGAGTTAGTGCATGTAGATTTAATGAGTTAGTGCATGTAGTTAGTGCATTTAAAGAGTGCATGTAGAGTTAGTGCATTTAATGAGTTAACGCATGTAGTTAGTGCATTTAATGAGTTAGTGCGTGTAGAGTTAGTGTGTAGAATTAGTGCATTTAATGAGTTAGTGCATGTAGAGTAGTGCATTTAATGAGCTAATGCATGTAGAGTTAGTGCATTTAATGAGTTAACGCATGTAGAGTTAGTGCATTTAATGAGTTAGTGCATGTAGAGTTAATGCATTTAATGAGTTGTGCATGTAGAGTAGTGCATTTAATGAGTTAGTGCATTTAAAGAGTGCATGTAGAGGTAGTGCATTTAATGAGTTAACACATGTAGAGTTAGTGCATTTAATGAGTTAACGCATGTAGAGTTGGTGCATTTAATGAGTTAGTGCGTGTAGAGTTAGTGTGTAGAATTAGTACATTTAATGTTAGTGCATTTAATGAGTGCATTTAATTTAGTGTATGTAGAGTAGTGCATTTAATGAGCTAATGCATGCATGTAGAGTTAGTGTGTAGAATTAGTGCATTTAATGAGAATTAGTGCATTTAATGAGTTTGTGCATTTAATGAGTTAGTGTATGTAGAGTAGTGCATTTAATGAGCTAATCATGTAGAGTTAGTGCATTTAAAGAGTTAGTGCATGTAGAGTTAGTGTGTAGAATTAGTGCATTTAATGAGTTGGTGCATGTAGAGTGCATTTAATGAGTTAGTGCAAGTAGAGTTAGTGCATGTAGAGTTAGTACATTTAATGAGTTAGTGCATGTAGAGTTAGTGCACTTAAGGAGTTAACGCATGTAGAGTCAGTGTGTAGAATTAGTGTGTTTAACGAGTTAGTGCATGTAGAGTTAGTGCATGTAGAGTTTGTACATTTAATGAGTTAGTGCATGTAGAATTAGTGCATTTAATGAGTTAGTGCATGTAGAGTTGGTGCATGTAGAGTTGGTGCATGTAGAGTTAGTCGGACGACCATGGAAACAAATGCTTTGATCAGGCTGATGAACCTCTGCAGGCTTTTCTATAAAAGTAGAGTCAGTGTGGAGAGTGAGCGTGATTGATGTTATGTATCCATCTGCCTGAGAATAACTTTTGAAGCTGAAAATGTGAACCAGCCTATGCACATCCAACTGGGCTAATCCAAACCCTCCCAAATCCAATGGAGAGTTGCGTAATAATAGTAGGCTTCCCTGTACCTAGTGGAGAGTAGTGTAATAATAGTAGGCTTCCCTGTACCTAATGGTCTTTGTATATATGTACAATACAACCCAAACAGCTGTTTGTGGTGTACAAACAAGTTTTGTGGTGTGCACCAGTAAATTAATTTACAATACACTGTTTAAGTCTTTCAAGATGACTTGCTTATGACTGCAGCTGTAAAGGTAGTTGCATATCATTATATACTAGGTTTGGGAATCTCTAAACTCCCTAGCAACCAAATATTTTGAGAATGTGTATTGAAAATGGATATTGAAAATGGAATATGATCCTTGAAAATGGTTGCCTAGAATATGATCCTTGAAAATGGTTGCCTAGCAACAAACCACAAAATAATTACAGGGATATGAATATCATTATTAACACCAGATGAATAAATGCTCAATGAGGATGCTTTCAAACATTCCCACACTGAGAGATTTGCTTGGCTGGGCAACCAGACATACCAGAGAAATAATGATAGTACTCTGACCAGCGAACCTGCTAAACACACACACAAACAAACACACAAACAAACATTCACCCACACAACCTCCAGTTACCCAGCTCCAGTTACCCAGCAAAGAATTATGTTTTGCTCTGAGCTCTCTTCTGCTAAATTCCAGATATAGGTTCTATTCACTGCTAGATGAACAGCCTTATTGATTTCTTCATTCTCTCCTTCCTTCTCTGTCTCTGTGCTGAAGCTGGCAATGTCAAGAGAATCATCACTCACGCTGATTCTATTTATCTGCTCAGTGTCTCAACTTCAGCACGTCAAACCAGGCACTCACAAGTAAGCAGAGACTTACTCTCCTGTTCACTGCTCAGTTCGCCATCTGACAGCCCAAAATCATCGTAAAAAAGTACCGTCAACGCTTCCCTAGCGGACGTCATCAATTCAGCTGCAATGCTCGTCTAATTTTACCATAGCAACCTAATGATTACGGACTAGGGATTTCCCCAGCTTCTAGTGTGATTTGGGCATGCGCTGATCTATTAAGCTAGCGCTAAGTTCAAAAATGGCCCGAGATACAACAAAGTTTCTTGATAGCACCTTCAAACCACCTTACGGCAGTTACACCAGTGAATGGGTTAAAACCCAGCCTGTGCAGTGTACCAGTGAATGGGTTAAAACCCAGCCTATGCACAGTGTACTGTACTGTACTATAATTAGATAAGGCATACTCGTGGTGTTTGAGTTGGAGCATTCTACTATAATTAGATAAGGCATACTCGTGGTGTTTGAGTTAGAGCAATGGCATCAGCTACTATAATTAGATAAGGCATACTCGGTGTGGTGTTTGAGTTGGAGCAATGGCATCAGCTACTACAATTAGATAAGGCATACTCGTGGTGTTTGAGTTAGAGCAATGGCATCAGCTACTATAATTAGATAAGGCATACTCGTGGTGTTTGAGTTAGAGCAATGGCATCAGCTACTATAATTAGATAAGGCATACTCGTGTGGTGTTTGAGTTGGAGCAATGGCATCAGCTACTATAATTAGGTAAGGCATACTCGTGGTGTTTGAGTTAGAGCAATGGCATCAGCTACTATAATTAGATAAGGCATACTCGTGTGGTGTTTGAGTTGGAGCAATGGCATCAGCTACTATAATTAGATAAGGCATACTCGTGGTGATTGAGTTGAAGCAATGGCATCAGCTACTATAATTAGATAAGGCATACTCGTGGTGTTTGAGTTGGAGCAATGGCATCAGCTACTATAATTAGATAAGGCATACTCGTGGTGTTTGAGTTGGAGCAATGGCATCAGCTACTATAATTAGATAAGGCATACTCGTGGTGTTTGAGTTGGAGCAATGGCATCAGCTACTATAATTAGATAAGGCATACTCGTGGTGTTTGAGTTGGAGCAATGGCATCAGCTACTATAATTAGATAAGGCATACTCGTGGTGTTTGAGTTGGAGCAATGGCATCAGCTACTATAATTAGATAAGGCATACTCGTGGTGATTGAGTTGAAGCAATGGCATCAGCTACTATAATTAGATAAGGCATACTCATGGTGTTTGAGTTGGAGCAATGGCATCAGCTACTATAATTAGATAAGGCATACTCGTGTGGTGTTTGAGTTGGAGCAATGGCATCAGCTACTATAATTAGATAAGGCATACTCGTGTGGTGTTTGAGTTGGAGCAATGGCATCAGCTACTATAATTAGATAAGGCATACTCGTGGTGTTTGAGTTGGAGCAATTACTATAATTAGATAAGGCATACTCGTGGTGTTTGAGTTGGAGCAATGGCATCAGCTACTATAATTAGATAAGGCATACTCGTGGTGTTTGAGTTGGAGCAATGGCATCAGCTACTATAATTAGATAAGGCATACTCGTGGTGTTTGAGTTGGAGCAATGGCATCAGCTACTATAATTAAATAAGGCATACTTGTGGTGTTTGAGTTGGAGCAATGGCATCAGCTACTAGAATTAGATAAGGCATACTCGTGAGTTGAAGCAATGGCATCAGCTACTATAATTAGATAAGGCATACTCGTGGTGTTTGATTTGGAGCAATGGCATCAGCTACTATAATCATACTCGTGTGGTGTTTGAGTTGAAGCAATGGCATCAGCTGTGGGAGTTGTTCAAAGCCACAAGACTCTTACAATTGCTCCGAGTTGCTGGACCAGATTGAAGGAAGTGTCTTATACAGTGCTTTGTGAAGAGTGGCCAATCCACCATCTCTGACATTAAAATGAAGGAGTCTTCACTCGGACAGTGCAAGTGCAAGACCACAGGTATGGGAGTGAAGCAGCTGGTGAAGCTAGGGAAGGATGACGTTGCATGCACACATGTAGTGCTGCATAAATTATTACAACTATAGTACAAATTATACAGTTTGAGTAACCCAAACCAATTCACCAAATCTGAACACATCTACATGTAGGTACAGGCGTATTCAGATTAGCAGGTTGCACTGTACACACTCTCACATCAACACACGCCAATACACATATTTAAACTATGATACATGGTATTGTGTGCCACATACGTGTGTAACTCTAGGATACATGTGTGCCACATACATGTGTAACTCTAGGATACATGTATGCTACATACGTGTGTAACCTAGGATACATGTGTGCTACATACATGTGTAACTCTAGGATACATGTATGCTACATACGTGTGTAACTCTAGGATACATGTGTGCTACATACATGTGTAACTCTAGGATACATGTGTAACTTTAGATACATGTGTAACTCTAGGATACATGTGTGCCACATACGTGTGTAACTCTAGAATACATGCATGTGTGCTACATATATGTGTAACTCTAGGATACATGTGTGCCACATGCATGTGTAACTCTAGGATACATGTGTAACTCTAGGATACATGTGTGCTACATGTGTGTAACTCGAGGATACATGTGTGCTACATACATGTGTAACTCTAGGCTTATATGGACTTCAATTTAGAATTGGCCATTAAGACGAGGACCATTACTGATGGACTCAATTATTTGCTGGCGACTAAGAGTTGGGGTGACCAGTGCCACGCCCACCAGACTTCCTGCAGGCGACCCACGGCTAAACCGGTAATCTTTTGCCTCCACTCTCTTCCATCTCTGTCGCCTCAACTTACCCTGGATGTGACGGGAAGCTAGCGAGGCTGCACAAGACTAATCGGGGCATGCTATGCCCTCGCCCCACTATGCCCGAGGTTTGCAGATGAGGCATATTTGGGGTTTTGATGCTCTTCTTGTCATTCATCTCTCTTACAGCAAGTGAGGTTTCAGGTGGAAAACTTGTCATTCATCTCTCTTACAGCAAGTGAGGTTTTAGGTGGAAAACTTGTCATTCATCTCTCTTACAGCAAGTGAGGTTTTAGGTGGAAAACTTGTCATTCATCTCTCTTACAGCAAGTGAGGTTTTAGGTGGAAAACTTGTCATTCATCTCTCTTACAGCAAGTGAGGTTTTAGGTGGAAAACTTGTCATTCATCTCTCTTACAGCAAGTGAGGTTTTAGGTGGAAAACTTGACATTCATCTCTCTTACAGCAAGTGAGGTTTTAGGTGGAAAACTTGTCATTCATCTCTCTTACAGCAAGTGAGGTTTTAGGTGGAAAACTTGACATTCATCTCTCTTACAGCAAGTGAGGTTTTAGGTGGAAAACTTGTCATTCATCTCTCTTACAGCAAGTGAGGTTTTAGGTGGAAAACTTGTCAATTCATCTCTCTTACAGCAAGTGAGGTTTTAAGTGGAAAACTTGTCATTCATCTCTCTTACAGCAAGTGAGGTTTTAGGTGGAAAACTTGACATTCATCTCTCTTACAGCAAGTGAGATTTTAGGTGAAAACTTGTCATTCATCTCTCTTACAGCAAGTGAGGTTTTAGGTGAAAACTTGTTGTATTCTGGGGCATACTTTGGGCATAATGAAGAATCTGGTCCTCATGGCCTACATCAGTGTCAGCTGTCAGCCCAGCCCCATTTTGGAGTTCTTGGAAGAAATAGCTCCTTCAGCCATTGCCAAGTAAGTGTGAGAGAGAGCTAACAAGCGAGTCCTCCGCATACCTTCTCCTCGTCTTCCATCCTTCTCCTCACTTCTGCTTCCAAGTTCTACCAAGATATGTATTTGCCAACAGTTGTTGGGTGGACATCCACAAGGAGCCTGTGCAACAGTTGTTGGGTGGACATCCTCAAGGGGCCTGTGCAACAGTTGTTGGGTGGATATCCTCAAGGGGCCTGTGCAACAGTTGTTGGGTGGACATCCTCAAGGGGCCTGTGCAACAGTTGTTGGGTGGACATCCTCAAGGGGCCTGTGCAACAGTTGTTGGGTGGACATCCTCATAAGGGCCTGTGCAACAGTTGTTGGGTGGACATCCACAAGGAGCCTGCAACAGTTGTTGGGTGGACATCCTCAAGGGGCCTGTGCAACAGTTGTTGGGTTGACATCCACAAGGGGCCTGTGCAACAGTTGTTGGGTGGACATCCTCAAGGGGCCTGTGTAACAGTTGTTGGGTGGACATCCTCAAGGGGTCTGCGCAACATTTGTTGGGTTAACATCCTCAAGGGGCCTGTGCAACAGTTGTTGGGTGAACATCCACAAGGAGCCATGGTAACATTGAGGAGACTTCACCAACAGATGGAATCTTCGTCGAGATGTTTCCCTTCATGATCTGTGACATCTGAGAGTGTGAAATGCACATCTACACTAACACTCTTTATGCAAAGAGAAGGATGGTGCACGAGAGATCATGTCTAGCGAGGAACAGGAAAAGGAAGGAGAAATTCTGTCTGGTGGCAGTTCTGCGGGTCCTAGTCAGGGTTTCATCCAGGGGGTGGGGTGGGAGGATTGAAACCCCCCACTCAGGATCTGTGGTGGGGATATCCCCCCCATTAATTTTCACTGATACCAAAAGTTTAAATGCAAGTTGACTGCGTAGAACTTACAGCCATGGACATTAACAGTATCAGGTGAGATCTGCTTAACACTATTCCACTAGCTGGGACTAATCAAGGACTAGTAAGTAGTGCTGGGTTATTGTAACTAGTTGCATTTATAGAGAAACAAATGTTGTGCACACAGTAAGTTTACACACTAGCAACAGTTATTGTTAACTCTATTTTTCAGTTCACTACATTAGATAGTGAATTATTAATTGCAACAAATTACTTCAATAATAAAACCACATGGTCAGACTCTTTCACATCATCCAATCAAGTCACACTGGCATAATCCTCCACCCCCTCCCAATCACGTAATGTGGGTGATTGCACAGTAGCACAAACTAATCTATCTGCATACCGTTTCTGCTGAACCCCCCCCCCCCCCCCTAGGCTATTGGACAAGGACATCCCTGATCTACTAATGCTACAATAATAATAATAGTAGTAGTGATACATTAAGGGGACTACTTCTCCACGTACACCCACTGCGAGATCTATGCCATCATGATATTAGGTAATGGAATGATGTTTTATAGATGCGGGAGGAGCACTTTGAGAAGTCCTCGAGGGGCACGGTTCAGGGCATGCAGAACACACTCTACAACAAGATCGATGACGGTGGCATCATCTCCCGGGAATTCAGGTCAGTAGCTCCGACATCATCATTGGAAAGATGATCATCCTCGGAGATGATGATGTGAGTGGTCGCGAGGATCATGTGAGCATCTAAGCTGTCATCTCTCCCTCCAAAATTCTAGCTGGAAGGAGCTCCATGGAGGTAGACAAAAAGGTATGCTAGTACGTTTCTGTGCTCTAGCGATGCTTCAGGTCATGCTGTCCACCAGCAGGAGAGCTACAAGTTCTGCAAAATCAAAGTTCAAAGTCAGATCTGTCTGGGTGGTTGGAGACCAATTTTCCAGTCATCATGGACCAGAAGGGCACAGCTGTTACTACATACTGGCAGAGGAACTTCTCTGAGCATAGAGATTGCATAAACAAGACTGAAGTGGGTGTGGTCATGTTTTCAGTGGCAAGTATTTTTACCGAGAGGAGTCATCTTGGTTGAGGTTATAGTTAGTATGGCAACATTAGATTAGACTGGGTTGAGCCTTCGATGGAGACTGATGCTTGGATCAACACCACCACGTTGCACACACTTGGATCAACACCACTAGGTTGCACACACTTGGATCAACACCACTAGGTTGCACACACTTGGATCAACACCACTAGGTTGCACACACTTGGATCAACACCACTAGGTTGCACACACTTGGATCAACACCACTAGGTTGCACACACTTGGATCAACACCACTAGGTTGCACACACTTGGATCAACACCACTAGGTTGCACACACTTGGATCAACACCACTACGTTGCACACACTTGGATCAACACCACTAGGTTGCACACACTTGGATCAACACCACTAGGTTGCACACACTTGGATCAACACCACTAGGTTGCACACACTGGATCAACATCACGCTGGATTGAGGAAATTCGGAGAAGAAAAACACCATACAGGGGCAGAGACAATGTCATCCATGGCTATTATTAAGCTCCTGGTGATTGCCGTAGCCCTATGGGGATACACGCTGGACCAACATCACACTGGGTTGAAGTACTGTATATTGACAATAGCTCTATGGGGGCACACACTGGACAACATTACAATGGGTTGAGGCAGGTTGAAGTATATTGACAATAGCTCTATGGGGCACACACTGGACCAACATCACACTGGGTTGAAGTATATTGACAATAGCTCTATGGTGGCACACACTGGACCAACATCACACTGGGTTGAAGTATGTTGACAATAGCTCTATGGGGGCACACACTGGACCAACATCACACTGGGTTGAAGTATATTGACAATAGCTCTATGGGGGCACACACTGGACCAACATCACACTGGGTTGAAGTATGTTGACAATAGGCACACACTGGACCAACATCACACTGGGTTGAAGTATATTGACAATAGCTCTATGGGGGCACACACTGGACCAACACCACAGTAGTGAGCACTAGCTTGATAATGGCCACAATAAACGTGCAACATTTCTTCTATGCAAGGATTGCACCTGTAAATGTTGATGGTCCGGCCGCCATTGTGGTGATGATTATCTATACACGTATACAGTGTGAAATACCAGTAGAAAATGTTGTGTGGTTGACCCAACCTTTACTAAAAACGTGTTCTTTACGATCACATTTGCTTACAAAATAATTAGCCGCTTCAGCTGGTCCAGGTAATGCCATGATCATGTCTTGCTTCATGTTGAACAGGTTTATCTGCATTCTGTACATCGCTAGTAGCATTGGTTCGCTAGTAGCATTGGTTGCAGACATCACAAGAATCAACATTATTTAATGCTCTGTACTTTGCAGGTTTCAGGTTTCCAGTAATCTTCCTCTGTATACTCAAGCCACTGGAGTAGAGTTCAGTTTTTTTGGGGGAAGCCAGTCATGACACTTACATTTATATATCTTGAAAAAATAATGGGACTGCTTTTACTTTGGAATCATCTTCATTCAGCAGCTTCGGCAGCTGATAAAAATTCCCATCGCTGTGGTCGTTGTGGCCTCCGATTGCACAAGGAGGTAGCAACAAACTTCAGGCATTAAATGACATTTAAAAGGCAGTGAAGGTTAGTATCCTTTTGCTGTGCCGGAGAACTGCTGAGCATCTCAGCAACATTCCGTTGTTGCAGGTCAAGTCAGTAGTACTCCACAGAACTCTTGTGGCACTGGCTATGTTTATGCTGCTTGAAGGCAACTCTGTTGCTTCTCTCCGATTACAGAAGCCTTCAAGAATACAAATTCATAAATGACTGTATGCTAGCTTAAAGCTCTAGAATTAGCCAGTTGGTAATTCCATGCTTACAAATGCAGCATCAGAGGTTCCAGCCTTACACTTTGCTGTCACAGCTTTCGAGCAAAGATGACTGCACTCGACTGCACTGACCGGAACCTAGTCGCCTGGAACGACCTCAATGCTACTGTCTTTTTTCCATAAGGCCTCTTGGGAAATGAAAATAGGTGGAGCTCGCTATGGAAAGGAGAAGCTCTAGAAACGTGATGAGAAATATTGCCAGGCAGATTTTAAGTACGAGCGCATTCTCCGCCCGCTGATATATTTTATTGTGCACGTCAAGATTGTGGGTGTGGCCATCTTAAAAAGCGGTGCAGCTTTGCTTATACTATGTGTTGTATGGGGATATTCTGATAGTGTTTGTTGTTGTTGTTGTTGTTGTTGTTGTTGTTTACAGGTAATACGGGTGGAGGTCCATAGGCCTGGTCCAAGAACTTATGTCCATGACATTACATCATGAATCATGACCACCTAGGAAACACAAACACTCATTACACTGTTATTGGACTAATTAAAATCACCTCAATAATCAACTTCAATTTTTATTCACTGGACGTTTCGACTAGATGCTCTAGTCTTCATCAGCAGGAATAATGACTAGATGCTCTAGCCTTAGCATCTAGTCACTATTCCTGATGAAGGCTATAGTCATTATTCCTGATGAAGGTTAGAGCATCTAGTCATTATTCCTGATGAAGGCTAGATCATCTAGTCGAGATGAAGGCTAGAGCATCTAGTCGAAACGTTGAGTGAATAAAAATTGAAGTTGATTATTGACAAGGTGATTTTAATGTACTGAGAGTTCATTGAGAAAAGTGTTTATATTAATACCTCAACGACTTTTACCTCAATAACTATATTACTGCGTATATATACTCAGATAGATAATAAAATGCGGAGTCTCTTGGGGCCATGCATCCCAGTGCACTAAAGAGTAAATGAGGTAAGATGACTTGTTCTGTAATAAACACTAGGACACACATATCTGATCAACATTAAGTTAATGAGTGCTTGGTTATGGGTGGGGGGAGGCCATAACCTTCCTCCTCTGCCAACATTTCAAAATGCACCCACACACTTGCACCATCACCTGATTACTTGCACCCTCCACCTCCTTCCCAAGCAACAATGCCACCTTCCCCTCATTGCCCACCATCTCAAAACTCCTCCAACCATATTCCAGCTCCCTCAATTCCATCAGCTCATTCATTAACATTTTCCGTTCCCTTCCAAATTCATCAGTCTATTAGAAAGTGCCCCACATCTTCCACTTCCTTCCTGTCAGACAACACACATCTATCATTACTACACAGCCTACATCGCTTTTTGTCGTGCAATAGACCTGCTGACCCTGTCCTCAACCTAAACATCAACCTCACTCCCTCATATCCCTGTAATGACCTTGTATACCTTTCTGCTCCATCACCTTTTGCCAACCTATACCACTTCAGCTCATCGACATCCTCCTCCCAATCACACATATTTCACTTCATCTTCACCTTCCATTGCCTCACTGACCCTAGCTCAGCATTCAGATCATATTTCCGCTTCACAGTCTTCCCACAATCCTATCCCTCCATCCATTCTTGGCTTCTCTGCCACAATTTTTACCAGTCTACCCTCCTCCACCTGTGCAAGCCTCCTACCATAGACAATTTTTCCTCTCCTCCTTCCTCTCTGCCAACTTCCTCCATCCCAAGTCCCCCAGCACTGCCACTCCCACCACTGTGTTGCTAGCCCCTAATAGGTTTCTTCCTATTCTCAGCTGAACTGACTCTACAAGCAGTCTTCCCTCTTGTCGACCACACTTCAGAAGCATGTTCCAGGGCCAACAGCTCCCACACCATCCTACCTCTATGTACTTCTGTTTTTCCATTCACTTTACTCATCCACACTCACTGCCTTTCCAATCCATTCCTCTGCTTTAATCTTCATTTTCTCAAAGTGCACATTCCCTCTCAGTTTCTCATCAAACCACACCCTCAGGTATCTGAACGTTTCCACTACTTTCAGCTCCTCTCCATCAATATTCCACTTCACACTATTCCTCCCTTTCCCAATGACCATTGCCTTGCTCTTCTTCTCATTAAACTTCAACTTCCATCTTATCGCATAGTTCTGCACCATATCCAACATCTCTTGCAACTCCACTCCTGTGCCAGCCAAAAGCACAATATCATCAGCATAGAGCAATGCACCACACCATGTACCATCCACCTTCAATCCCAGCTCAGCTCCCTCATCATACACCATTCCCGACGCGTTGAATAATGTTGGTGACAAAGGACACCCCTGCCTAAGTCCCTTTCATCTCAAACCACCTCAAGACTGACCTCCATCCAATACTATCCTAGTTTCCACCCCATTGTAGAGGCCTCCACACATTCTTACAAATTTCTCCTCCACTCCTGCTCGGCTCCTTGTATACCACAAACCATCCCTCCACACACTGTCGTAAGCCTTACTGATGTCTAGAAAAGCTAGGGAAGACAATCTCTTCTCCGTTTTCCGAATCTCACATATAGTAACGGGGGGAGTTTTCAGCCAGGGTCGGTTTTCAGCCACCTCGCAACTTTTTTAATTTTATCCTCTGAACTAGAGCGCAGATGTTCTAAATAGACATCCAGTGAAGTCACATGGTAATATAGAAATAATTTAAGCCATTGTTTAATAGCTGGTAATAGGCTTCGACCGAGCTAGGCGGTGAATAAGCAGTGGCGTTTGCTTCAGAACTAGTCGCGGTCCACCCTGAAAGTGTGTAGCTAAGGGGGAGGTGTAAACTTTGTAGTATAGTTCTGTCTGTGATTGGAGTTAAGCTGCTGGAGTTGGTCTGCAGGCTAACAGATGTCTGATAATAAAGAAAATCTACATCAAAGGGAAACTAACACCAGGGAAAGGTACAGAAAATGGTCAGTACAAATGATGACAAAGGCCTTGAAAGATTGCAATGATGGCATGGGGGTGCGGCAATCTGCCAAAAAAAATGATGTTCCTAGAGGTAAGTTTCACTTCTAAGCTTAGTTTTAGGGTGTTTTTTTCCATAATGGAGTTGAATGAAACTTCCTTTGTCCTTTATAGGTACTCTACAAAGTAAAGTTAAGCACAACATCCCTGCTAATTCTCGATCAGGCCCTTCTCCATATCTATCTGGTGCAGAGGAAGCTGAGCTTGTTAACTGGGTATTCCACATGTCTTCAATTGGATATGGCCGCACAAGGGACCATCTAACGTTGATAGTCAAGGCGATTCTAGATAAAGATGGTCGACGTAACCCATTTGCACAAAACCGTCCTGGTAAGGATTGGCTTCGTGGGTTTATGGCAAGACATCCTGAAATTTCACTCAGGAAGTCACAAACCTTGGATGTGTATCGTGCTCTCTCTTGCACTCCGGCCATTCTGGATCAATGGTATGCTGGCTTTAAAGTTTTCCTAGAATCACACAATATTCTTGATTGCCCCTCTGCTATCTACAACTGCGATGAGAGTGGGTTTCCTCTCATGTCTCGTACTGGGAAAGTGCTAGCACCATGTGGTTCAAAACAAGTGAACAAAGTTAGTAGTGGAAATAAACAACAGATCACTACATTGGTCTGCTATAATGCAGCTGGCGAAACCATACCACCCTATCACGTCTTTCCAGGTGAACGCTTCAAAGAAAACCCTTTAGATGGTGGTGTTCCAAATAGTTACATGGGACACAGTGACAATGGTTGGATGACAGCATCACTCTTCTATGGTTGGTTAGCCAACCATTTTATTAAGAGAATACCTCCTGAACGTCCAGTTGTCATAGTTTTTGATGGACATGGCTCTCATATCAATATGGAAGTTTCTAAACTCGCCATAGAAAATCAGGTACTACTCTATTGTCTCCCACCTCACTGTACACATTGTATGCAGCCATGTGATGTCGGCTTCTTCAAGCCTCTGAAACAGAACTGGGATAAGGCTGTAGAAAGATGGGAGATAGAGCACCTAGGCGATGTATTGAGTAAATATGATTTCGCAAAAGTGTTTCGAGTTGCCTGGGAGAAGACAGTGAAATTGTCAACCATGGTAAACAGCTTCAGAGTCACAGGTCTTTGTCCTATAAACAGGCTAGCTATTAAAGCTGATATCCTTGCACCATCTACTGTCTACCACTCAGAACAGTGGAGCTGGTGACAAGAATCCGAGTCCACCTGAGTGTCCACATGACAACCCACCTGAGAATCTACCTGATGTTACAGGATCTACACCAACTCTGCAGATGTTAGAAAAATCAATGACAGTGGACCAGATTGAGTGTTTCCAGTGCCGACTAGATGAAGGATATGATCTCACTCATGATGAGTTGTACCTTGAATGGAAGTCACTCAAAAGTCTAGCAGACCAGACTTCCACATCGTCGCAAGATGCTACAACAAAAGGTAACATTTCTCCACCAAAGGCCAGTGGTACGGCTACCTCTGTAACTTCCACACCTGTCTCTGTAGCTTCCATGCATGCATCAAGTGAGACACCAGCACCAAATCTTAAATTGCAACCTGGAAAAGCAATTTCTCCGGTATTCAAAGACATTTTATGTTATCCAAAAGTGAAAAGTAAGAAGGGGAAGCAAACAGCACATCGAACTAAGCTTCCAAGCCACCTGACATCAAATCAGTTTATTGAACTTTGCGAAGAAAAAGAACGAAAGAAAAAAGAAGAAGAAGAGGACAAGGAAAGGAAAAGACTAGAGCGAGAGGAAAAGGCAAGGAAAAGAAAGGAATTGGAAAAAGAGAAAGCCAGAATCCGGCATCAAAAACAGGAAGAAAGAGAGAGGAAGAAGGAGGAGGAGCAAAAGAGAAAGGAAAAGAGGCAGCTTGAGCTTCAACAGAAGAAGTACGGGAAACAGAGAAGCAAGCAAAATTCCAACCCATCTTCATCGGGTGAGTCTCCGTCATCCACTGGTGAGCCTCTGTCATCCACTATCGAGCCTCCATCTACTACTGAGCCTCTGTCATCCACTGGTGATCCTTCAACATTGGGAGGTTCTGGGTTGCCACATTTCAACCAGTCTTCATCAGGTGATTCTGGTGTAGTGAAACGTGGAACGAAGCGTCGTAAGGTTGCACTTGTGACGTCTGTTTGTTGTGCTCTCTGTGGGACAGCCGAAGATAGTTCGGATTCTGAGGAGAACTGGGTGGAATGTGGCCACTGTGGAAGATGGTTTGAAGAGACATGTGCTGATGTAGACATTGGAAGTATTTTAGACATTGAATGGCTTTGTCACTTTTGTGAAAGTATTTGATTATTGGTCAAAATATGAAAAACAACCCCACTACTATTTGGTTTGCTTAAATATTAATGAGAAGATATAATAGTTAATTCATAGTACATCATTATTGTGTGTGTAGAATGGAAGTTGTTGGCACAATTGTTGGGTTAAAAGGTGTGGCTGAAAACTCCCTCTGGTGGCTGAAAACTCCCTTAGTTAGGTGGGTGCACTTTGGTGTAAAAATCTGAACAAAACACATACATGATCCTTAACTAAAGTGATATTATTGTAGCCCAAGATATGCCCAACACTAAATCCTACAAAAAGAAATGAAGTTCAATGAAGAGTGTGGTAGAACAAGGAAAAGTAGCTTAGGTGGCTGAAAACTCCCCCCCCCCCCCGATACTATATATCCCTAGGACAAACTAGTCTGCGCATCTCCTCTTCCTTCTGAAACTTAACCAGTTCTTCACAAAACTTCCCTAATCTCTCTGCCATCAATCTAGTAAAGACCTTTGCTACAAAACTCCCCAAAGATACCCTGGTGTATAATTCCTGCATCCGTCTTTGTAGAGGGGTAATACCACTGCCGATTTCGCTTGTTTTAAAGGTAAGGGGTCATCAAGTAGTTGTGCGTTTGGCATTGCAGGGCCCCCCCCCCATTCAGGGAAAGAAGTGGTGGGTACGGGCATGAAAAGATTGGTTGTGTAGCTAAGAAGTCATCAGCGGAACGGCTTTTTGCATGTTCTCACGTCCCGTTTAGGGTGTGAAGCTGGCCTCGCCCCCAAATAAAAGGCAGAAGGAAATGATGTGGAGCGTCTTGGGTCCAAGCTTGGAGTTAAAGGGCCGGCTGCGGAAGACAATCGTGATGTAGCGAGGTTGAATGCTCTTTTAAGCACCAGCACTCCCCAATACCTATGAAATGTCTTACCCATGAAAAAACCCTGACACCAGTTCCACATGAACTCGAGATAATTTTTCATGCTGCACACGTGGAACTCGAGGGGGGGCGGACCTGAACGTGTCTAGCGATAAACTGGGCGTATCTGGTCGTTATGGACTCCAAGCTGAAGGTTAGGACCCTTTCCCTGCAAATCATCCTGGATCCCATCGTTAAACAGGTAGGTAGCGCTTAACTAGGATAAGTACCCATAGATGATTTTTTAATGTGAAAATAAAATATATTGGCTTGTAGAGTCTTGTCTGCAACAGTTAATTGGCTTTTTAACTTTAAACTACACTAGTTAGATGTCATTGACTTTGAATCTAGTACCTCATTCCTCCTCTATTATGCTTGTCTACTGCTTCACTACTATTTGCAAACAGGTAGATCACTTGGAGAAGTTGCTAGAGGAAAGGACTAGTAGCTCTTGCCTTTTCGGTCTGGTAACTGCAGCTGCTGCTGTCAGAGATGCAGTTTATAACCTCAACAAGACAGTCAACAGCGAGATAACAAAATCTCAAGATGAAGTAAGCTCACTTGAGCCTAATTCTGAGGTCTCCAGATCACTATTTTTATCTCTGTGCATTTTCATTCTGAATGTTCTTTGCAGCAATTAAAGGTTGAGCTGTCCATGGCGTGTGCTGGAGCATTGAAGTCCAGCGAACAGTTAGCCAATAGCTTGATGCAGCAGCCAAGCTCATGCTATGTCAGGACTCTCTTCCATGGAGCATTGGAAGGAATCAAGAAAGGAGTGATCCAAGTATTATCTGCAGCACTTGCCTAGTATTGAATGATATATTATGATGGATTATGCGCAGATGTTTTTGTGCTGGGATAATGCTGCAGTCAGTCAGATTATGGCAGCTGCTCAGCTGTCACTGGACATGCTTGTTACAATGAGTGCCTCTCAATCTATGCAGAGTCTCATTCTCTGCTTTAGGGTAAGTAGCAATAAAATGAGGTGGTTTTATTACAATTTTGGGAATGTTTACTCCTCCAAACCCACCTACATAGTACTCTGGTGTTATTTAGGGATTTGCAGATGCCATGAAAGTTTTTCTGGCTTTGATTGATAGGAGACAGGAGGTAAAAAAAAGGGGGGGGGGGGAATGTATGTGTTAATGTATGTATGTTAATTATGTATGTGTTAATGTATGTATGTGTTAATGTATGTATGTGTTAATGCTTGTATGTGTTAATGCTTGTATGTGTTAATGTATGTATGTGTTAATGTATGTATGTATGTGTTAATGTATGTGTTAATGCATGTATGTGTTAATGTATGTATGCATGTATGTGTTAATGTATGTATGTATGTGTTAATGTATGTGTTAATGCATGTATGTGTTAATGTATGTATGCATGTATGCGTTAATGTATGTATGTGTTAATGTGTATGTATGTGTTAATGTATGTGTATGTATGTGTTAATGTATTGTTAATGCTTGTATGTGTTAATGTATGTGTTAATGCATGTATGTGTTAATGCATGTATGTTTAATATATGTATGTGTTAATTATGTATGTGTTAATGTATGTTATGTATGTGTTAATGATGTATGTGTTAATGTATGTTATGTATGTGTTAATGATGTATGTGTTAATGTGGATTCCAACTAATATTAGCATATGATGTAGGAACTAATTGATCCAGAGAGGAAGATAAAGTTGTTTGCATCACTGAACAAGATGAAAGCACTTCTGCCACAGTTTTCTAGTGCCATGCAACAATATGTGATATCACAGACCCCCGATTCTAAAGTGAGGGGAATAAATCTTCACTTGACCTATTCTCAGTGTGCTTAAAAGAAATCCAATGTCACAATTTACTGCACAGGAAACTAAAGACAACATCTGCGAGAGAATCTTGAATATGTTTCAAAGTTTGATGCAATCTGTGGCTGAGCAGGGAGAACATGATCGTGAGAGCATGGCCATGAACATAGCAGATGTCAAGCACAAGTTAGGGACAGAGAGACGCTACTTTATAGGTCCGGAGCTAGACAAGCACATTGATGCAGTGGTAGAGAACTCCAAGGCAGTGGCTTGTGTGAGCAGCGATGAGTATAAGGAGACGATCTTGAATGAGTGTGAAGAGGTATAAATATAAAATAATGTCGGCAACAACACAGCAACAACATAACAACACGGCAACAACATAACAACACGGCAACAACATAACAACACGGCAACAACATAACACGGCAACAACACGGCAACAACATAACACAGTAACAACATAACACTGTAACAACATAACATCACAGCAACAAAATAACACAGCAACAACATAACAGCACAGCAACAACATAACAACACAGCAATAATATAACAACTCAGCAACAACATAACATCACAGCAACAAAATAACAACACAGCAACAACACAGCAACAACATAACAACAACACAGCAACAACATAACACAGCAACAACATAACAACACAGCAAAAACATAACACAGCAACAACAGAACAACATAGCAACAACAGTAACAGCACAGCAACTGCTTTTGCATCAAAAACTTATGAGCATGCTAATTCAATTGTTTTATGCATAGCTGCTTAGACTGAGGAAGGAGCTGGGAGTTCACTCTGAGGCAATAGCCACAGATCCAACTTCAGTCCAAGCTAAGAGGGCATTTGACAAATGTGCTGAAAAGCTTTGTGGGGAGCTGAATGAACTGGACTGTCTTGTCAATGACTCTATGGTAGACCAAGTGACAGATACCTTTGTGGAGCCAGCAGGACCCATTAATCATCTCGTCCAGACAGCCATAGGGAAGCAGCTTCAGATGCAGTATAGTCTGTCTCCCCCAACTTACACACCTTCTCAACTTCCCACATCTCGCAGCCCTACATTTGACTCTGGTGGGATAGTGGAAATGGGCCAGAGAGGAAGGAGGAGGAGGAGAGGCGGTAAGCTATCACAGACCCTTCCTATTCATGATGATGAGGGTCTCGGCAGACAGGTGGAGCTCTTTTGCAAGCATTCCCAGAGGCTCAATCAAGTGGCTGCCTACACTGCTCAGAGGACAACTGATACATCACGTAAGATACAAAATGACAAATGAACTGGACTGCATTGTCAAGGACTCTATGATGTGGATAAACTGGACACTTATGGGGGGTTGTTACGATTTTTAGATTCTGCATGCTTCAAGTGTTGACATTAGCTCAAAAGATAAATCTTTTCTGTGTGTTCTCTTTTGATACTAACAATGTTGCATAGGTATGATACTAACAATGTTGCATAGATATGATACTACATAGGTATGATACTAACAATGTTGCATAGGTATGATACTAACAATGTTGCATAGGTATGATACTTGCATAGGTATGATACTAACAATGTTGCATAGATATGATACTACATAGGTATGATACTAACAATGTTGCATAGGTATGATACTAAATATGTTGCATAGGTATGATTACGCCAAAGCCAACTCAAAACCAGAGTTCCTGAATTGGCCAAGTGGGCTCCTAATTGGAAAGTGCTAGGCAGCTGAAATTTCAAGTGCACTCTGTCACGTCACAATGAGTGGCTAAGTAGTCGAGGGTGGCCACAGATGTTGCCACAGAAGAAGATTGATGTTCATGATGCTACTGCAGGCTAAATTGTGCCAATGAAAAACAGTATCCAACCAAGTGTATTTACAGTTGCTTAGTACTTTACAATCAGGAGCCGCTTTGAGCCGATTCAGACACTCCATTTTTAAAGGTATGAACTTAAACGGCATGTAATTTTTTAGTGTAAAAAGAGCAACAATCCATCAAATTCACAGGAAGTGCAACAGCTCCAAAATCATCCACACAAAAATTGTCCCCCCCCCCCCCTCCCACTTTTGCCCTTTAGTCAACAAGTCCTCTTGCGGACAAGGAGAGAATAGACCAGTTTGGTAGCGAGGGTAGACCCTTTTTTTTTATCCCTCGATTTTTCCCTTCTTTTCCTTCACCATTCTATACCTTCACTATTATGCTAACTGCATTTCAAGTTTCAACTCATAACATTCTTTGAGTTGTGCTACTTTTTAGCCTCCCATTTCATTGTATACCTCTCCAGAAATGAAGATACCAAAGTTGTGGATACCCGACTTTGGAGCTCCATAAATTCTGCACACTTCACTCTATGACCTAAATAGATCTCTCTGCGTGCTCTCTTTTACTGTTGCATAGGTACAGCCATACCCTAGTTACATGCAGTAAAAACAGCCTGCCCAAGTTTTCTGCGGATTTCTAACTCCTAATTGGAAAGTGCAAGACAGTACTGGTGGCTAGTGGCTAGAGCTAAAATGTAATAAGTGGTCAAGTGCACGGGTGGAAAATTTACCACCCATGCACTTGACCGCTTACTTACCTTTTAGCGCCTAATGATAAACTGTCTCGCACTTTCCATGGGCAGGCTGGTTTTGAGGCCCCCATTTTGATTGTACGGTTGTACATATGCAACAATCAAAAGAGAGCACATAGGATCTATCTTTTGAGCTATATATCAAGGTCATAGAGTGAAGTCTGCAGAATTTATGGAGCTCCAAAGTGCTAACCACATTTTATCTAAAAATTAAGGGAACCCCATGTGATTTGTTTCATTACCACTAAAGTGTAATGTCTAATTCAGTCAAATTTGACCTTAGTAAATAATTGAATGATAGTTTTCTAATCCAGTCATTTTCTGATGAGATATACTTAGTCACCTGACAGCAAAAATGAAATTGGGATAATGGGGGAAATAAAATTGTTTTATTAAACACATCAATTCATAAGTTGTTATTGTAGGTATTCTGATATCACCATAAATGACAAGTGTTGAAGACCTGGTCGGGGACATTATGTGGTTTTCCCATATTTCAGCCAGTTGTTGCAAGACCATTGGAAAGCACACGAACAGGTTACCTTTCAAGATCAAAATCTGAATAATAAAAAAAAGGAGTAATTGCTTTAACTGAGGACAAAAGAGATTTCTTACAAAGGCAAGCAAAGTGGGTCAGAAGGTTCTTTGTGCTATGCGTAACATTTGAAGTGGCAGCACAGTTCAACAGTGTATTACTGAATCAACCACTCATCACACCCACTTTGAACCCTTAGTAGGGAAGGATCTACTGTGGATTAGTCAAGCCTGGTATATGTAGTGTTAAACATGTTGGAAGTTACTGTGGGTTTGGTATGCTACCTCTTAATGATATTCATACACAACCCATTCGCTTCAGGAATCCAGCTTATAGAAGAGTTGGCTGGTACTATTGACAAGCTGACTTCAGCAGTGGCTGAGAAGGCCATTGAAGTGAGCAAAAATCCAGGAGAAAGGAGGATGAGAGAGGAGCTAGACTCACTCCGACAGGGCTGGGCAGAGAAGGTCCAGAGCCTAAAGAAAGTGATCGATGAGATTATTGACCCAGAAGACTTCATTGCTCTATCAGGTAAAGTGAGTGGTGAAGAATGGTGCACCTGCTTGTCTTCCTTCCTCTGACTCATTCTTCTCACCCCCAGAGGCCAACATTCAACACGACATGGCCAAGTGTCAAGGTGCTATCAAGCAAAGGAACTGGGGGGCTTTGCATGAGCTGGTGGTGAAGATTGCAGGTAAAGCACGCAGAGCTCAAGAGGTCGGGGAGAATGCAGTGGCCAAAGCATCTGACTGCACTTACAAAGCAGCTCTCTCCAGCGCTGTGGCTAGATTAGAGAAAGGTATGCAAGTAGTGGTAGATATTAGATGTTCGAGTTTGAAATACATTGTTGTCACTACAATAACCTTCTCAATAGTCAACTTGAAATTGTATTCTCTTGATGTTTCGACCAGATGCTCTAGCCTTCATCAGGGTGACACTATATCCCCAATTATTTTTCTCATGGCCTTCAAACCCATTATTAAAGTTGCTCAAAATCTGTCATGCCCTGGATTCGGGTTCCAAATTCCAGTGATATCCTCGGCAAACGTCAGAAATAATTGTTGCTATTTTTGTAGTTGTTCCTGAAGTGGTGTCAACTGCTAATAAACTGGTAGAAAATCCATCGAGTTCTGAAAGACGCACATCATTCATCAATTCTTTGCGAGAACTTCTGGGGCATCTCCGCAACATCCAGTCTGTTTTGAGGACGGAGATCGAGTGTACATCTGGTGTGGATGAGGATTTTTTGCCGAAGGAGACATCCACTCCCGTGCACTCCGTGGACACATGGAGAAGACTGCCGGCTCACAAAGAAAGGACGCAGAAGAATATGTCTCTGAGCCAGGGCAAGAAGATGGCACCACATGTACCCGACACCAGAGCCAGGAGAAGTGCAGAACATCAGGAATGGTCGCCAATAACCAAGGTGAGAGGAAGTTTGCATCGCGAGACAGACCAGGATTAAGTACATTATTGCTTTGTGCTAGGGAGTAAGGGCTGGTTTCGACTTCACTGGAGATGAGGACGAAGAAGATGGCGAGACGATGATCCACAATGAAGGTGTGGGGAAGAGGAGGAGACGGGGTAGAGGAAATAGGAGGGACCCTTTTCTCACCAGCCATAGCCTCAGCAGTGGTACGCAGACATTAAGTTTGTTCACCAGAGAAAAAGCTTCACAAGTAGATCATGCTGACCAGAACCTACCAGTTGATGGTATGTACTGATGTGTGTGTGTGTGTGTGTGTGTGTGTGTGTGTGCATTTTCAGGTTCATAAATAGTCATATTTTACGTGTGCAGCCATGAATGTGGACCATGGACATCTCCTCAGCCCCAACTCCAGTACTAGCAGCTGGACTCTCCCTGGCTCTCCAGAAAACGCCGTATCATCCTTCGCTCGAGACCACGTCCCTACATCTCCTGTCTCCTCCCCTCCCTCCCCTCCCTCGCACTCCAGAGGTGCAGATGTGTTGCATGCGCAGGATGATTCTCCAGCCACTCCCACTAGAGCGGCAGCTTACGCCAGTCTGCTGCGCAAGCTTGTGTTGGCGGCAGAGACAGGAGACTCGGAAGAGCTCTCTGCTCCATTCTCAAGCCTCTCAGCTCAGACCACAAGACTGGTAGAAATGGCTGAGTCTGCAACTTCAACGTTAGGAGATGTTGAATTAATGAGGTGTGTTACTACTTAACCCAACAGTACCTATTCTTATTCAGTGTTTAATGCAGACATTCTCCTCCCATGAATATGCTAATATTCACATCAATATGTGGTCCAAACACTCGCTTGTAAAAAAATAAAAACTAACAAACTTTCCAGTTTGTCTCTTGAGAGTTACAATGCAGCCCAGCCCAGCCCAGGTGTAGCCCAGCCCAGGTGTAGCCCAGCCCAGGTGTAGCCACAGCCCAGGTGTAGCTGCAGCCCAGGTGTAGCCACAGCCCAGTTGTAGCCACAGCCCAGGTGTAGCCACAGCCCAGGTATAGCCACAGCCCAGATGTGACCCAGCCCAGGTGTAGCCACAGCCCAGGTGTAGCCACAGCCCAGGTGTAGCTGCAGCCAAGGTGTAGCTGCATCCCAGGTGTAGCCACAGCCCAGGTGTAGCCACAGCCCAGGTATAGCTGCAGCCCAGGTGTAGCTGCAGCCCAGGTGTAGCTGCAGCCCAGGTGTAGCTGCAGCCCAGGTGTGGCCCAGCCCAGGTGTAGCCACAGCCCAGGTGTAGCTGACAGCTTAGCATTGTAACAATCAGTAAAAGTGCTCCACACCAGCCAAGCAGAACATACTTACATGCCCTGGACCTTCCATAGCCAGAGAAATATCTTCTGCAGCCAAGTACTTTAAACGTTCGCTTCTTAATCCATCAACAACAGAATCATTCAACATACACCCTCTACGACGCCTGAGTCACCTCCAGTAGGTTTCATGTCCTCCACTTGGCAGGGTCAAAGCTCATCTACGAAATTTTACAACGAATAATTAAATGGCACACATTTGTAGCTGTGAGAGATCTCAAGAGCTAGAGAATTCGAGTGAGCGATGGTTTTATTGAAATATCTCCAGTCCAAGGACGGACTACCCGATCCAAAGGGCTCGTTGTCATTGTTGCCATAACAACAAGAAGCCATGACCAGCAGCAGCAGCAGTAACAAGAAAGGGAAGTGTGGAGCATATAAGAAGTACAATTACCCAGCCAGCTAGTGGCCATATTTTACCTTAAGCAGAGTATCTAGCATACCTAGTAGCTGCTGTATATAAAATCTTTGTGCATTACATTAATTTTGTTGGTGATCAATTAGTAGTGTGCTTTTTACAGTCTGACAAAAGTTGCAATAAAAAAAATTGTTAGAAAGGATCCCCAGACCGCCTCTGTCCCCTCTCTTCCTTTGAAGGAAGAAGAGGTTGTTCCTTGCTCTCCTAGCCCTAGCCCTAGCCCTAGCACCAACAGGTCCTGTATCATTTAATAGTAATGCCCCTCCCATCACCCCCCCCTCTCTCTCTCTCTTCTCTGCCTGCCTCAGAGTGATCCAGAAAAAATCCCAAGAGTTGAGACAACTCATACCTACGCTGCACTGGCAGGCCAAGGTTGCCTCGAGGAGCAAGGAAGATCAGGGCATCCAGCCTTGGAAGGACTTCCGAGCAACCGCTCACAGGTCTGAGGGGTGTGTACGGAGCTTGATCCAAGCCACACAGCAGGCTAATCTGCCGTGGTCCCACACGGCCAGGCAGCTGGTCAAGGCAGCAGAGACTGGTCACCTGTTGGAAACACAGGTGTGTGTGTGTGTGTGTGTGTGTGTATGTGTGTGTGTGTGTGTAAAGTGGGTTGGTATGACAATTATTAAAACACATGTGAACACATGTACCCTCCCTGTGTGAACACATGTCCCCTCCCTGTGTGAATACATGGACCCTCCCTGTGTGAACACATCTTCCCTGTGTGAATACATGCACCCTCCCTGTGTGAACACATGCACCCTCCCTGTGTGAACACATGTCCCCTCCCTGTGTGAACACATGTACCCTCCCTGTGTGAACACATGTACCCTCCCTGTGTGAACACATCTTCCCTGTGTGAACACATGTCCCCTCCCTGTGTGAATACATGCACCCTCCCTGTGTGAACACATGCACCCTCCCTGTGTGAACACATGTACCCTCCCTGTGTGAACACATGCACCCTCCCTGTGTGAACACATGCACCCTCTTCCCTACCATGCCACTCCAGAGTGAATTAGTATGTCACTGACTTCTAGATGATGTGTGCATACAAGTAGCTGTTATACTAGTAAAGGATGCAGTGCATTGTTTGGGGAGGGAAGGTGAGTGGAGAGAAAAAGAACTAATTCTTGCCTCGGCCAGAGGGATGACATTGCTGGTCGTTGTTTCCTCTCCTTGGCTGCAGCAAGGGAGCACTCTCACGTTCAGCTGCACTCTGGCACTCCTGCTAGCTATGTCCTTCTCATTTCCTATCCTCCATCTTTCTTTCTTCTCTTCCTTCTATCTTTCTCATTTCTTACCCTCCATCTTTCTTTCTTCTCTTCCTAGCTCTGTCCTTCTCATTTCTTACCTCCATCTTTCTTTCTTCTCTTCCTAGCTCTGTCCTTCTCATTTCATATCCTCCATCTTTCTTTCTTCTCTTCCTAGCTCTATCCTTCTCATTTCTTACCCTCCATCTTTCTTTCTTCTCTTCCTACATGTAGCTCTATCCTTCTCATTTCATATCCTCCATCTTTCTTTCTTCTCTTCCTAGCTCTATCCTTCTCATTTCATATCCTCCATCTTTCTTTCTTCTCTTCCTAGCTCTGTCCTTCTCATTTCATATCCTCCATCTTTCTTTCTTCTCTTCCTAGCTCTGTCCTTCTCATTTCATATCCTCCATCTTTCTTTCTTCTCTTCCTCGGTCTCTGAGGCATCGCTCTTTTCCGTCAGTTTTTATGCATTCTTCAAACTTTATTCAGTTTCATGAAAACTGTTACTTAGCGATATGTGACGGAGCATGTGCACAGCTCCATATACTACCTATTAGTGCATGTCTTATGGGTCCACGTAGTGTAGCGGAAAAGATCATGTCACTCAAATTTTTTAATTGACATGATTAGAGGGTTATCTTGGCTTCGCTCATCAAACTAGCAAAGAGAAACAGCTTTGCCCAGGTTCTGGTATATCTCCCTTCACTGATCAGGTTCTGGGTCGAGTTTGTGTGTGCGTGCAGGCATGTGATGGGGGAGTGGCATGCATGTGGAGGGGGAGTGGCATGCATGTGGAGGGGGAGGGGCATGCATGCGGAGGGGGAGGGGCATGCATGCGGAGGAGTCTACCTGTCAAGTTTGAAATTCAAACTTGGATGATTAGTGGACAAATATAGCACAGGAACCATCACCTATATATATAGATATATATAGATAGATAGATATGTAGATGTGTGTGTGGTGTGTGTGTGAGCATGTATGTGTGTGAGCATGTATTTGTATGTGAGCATGTATGTGTGTGTGGGCATGTGTGTGTGTGTGTGTGTGTGTGAGCATGTATGTGTGTGTGTGTGTGTGTGAGCATGTATGTGTGTGTGTGTGTGTGTGTGTGTGTGTGTGAAATTACACAAAATTCATTTTCATGAAAATAATCATTAGAACATCGACAACATGTCTATGGGACAGTGTGATATTAACCCCCCCATATCAGTGTGTACCAAAGCATACCTAGTCTTCACCCACACCACACCCACAGATGGAACACATTGGCACCCAGACGAGGAGAATGGTTGACATAGCCACCATGACCCTAGGGGCAGCGGCAACAGAAGAGGCCATTGGTGGTGCTGATCGTCTTGAAGTGGGCCGTGACCAGGAACTCCAGGAGCAGGTGGGAACTGTGAAGACAAAAGTGTCAGAGCTGCAGAAGTTGATGCCACAACTGTTGGAAGCTGCTGAGATGGCTCTGAAGCAGCCTGTGGACTCGGCTCCATCTGAGCACCTGAACCTCATGGCTCAGGAGTGGGCCTCAAAGGTGGGTGGGTGGAATGGAGTGTGGGCGTGGGTGAGCCGAGGGGGGATTGCTGGGGGGTGGTGGGTGAGAGTGTGGAGGAGTGTGGGTGAAGGGAAGGTGAATGAGAGATGGAAGGGATGGATAAAAGGTGGTGGGGGTGAGAAGGGAGGGCGAGGGATGCAGGAGAGGGTGAGTGAGGCATGAGGGAGAGTGGGTGAGGGTGGAGGGTTGGGAGTGTAGGTGAAGTGGAAGGCAAGGTGGGTGAGGGGTACAGGGAAGGATGGGTGAGGTGTGGAGAGGGTGGAGGAAAAAGTGGTGGAGGGGAGGGTGGTGAGGGGTGGGAAGGATGGGTGAGGCACAGAGGGAAGGTGGTGAGGTGTGGAGGGAAAAGTGGTGGAAGGGTAGTGGAGGGGAGGGTGGGTAAGGAGTGTGGTGGTTGACCACTATCCTTCAGTATCACTAGTTCTGCACCTCATATCTGGTTAATGATGGTCTTCTTGTGTCAACAATGATTTAACTTACTAACACCTGGCTAAATGATCATCCTGGCTGCATTATCATCCTGGCTGCATTAGGTTAAAGTGTTATTAAAAGGTGTTGATGACATCACTCTGGGGATGGGCGTGGCAGCAGATGCACTGATCCTCTCCGCCCAGTCTGGAGATGCAGGTCTGCAGAGTGAACAGACAACCATCAAGACTCTTGCCTCCTCTCTGCATTCCATGGCTGGGGATGCCATGGAGGGGTGAGTGGGTGGGGGTGAGTGGGTGTGGTGTGAGTGGGTGTGGTGTGAGTGGGTGGGGTGTGAGTGGGTGTGGTGACTAGCCAGGGTTGAGGTATCCTAATATTAGCTGCTTTGCTCAGAGGAGTCATAGAGGTCAGAGACACTGCAAGTAAAGAACTAGAATAGGACGTTTGCCGAAATTTAATTGTTATCTTGAAATGGAGTGAGGCTAGCACTGACTGTGTGTGGTGAGCGTGCAGTGTTACAGTGTGGTAGGAAATGTGCATATGTTTGTGTGTGCAGCTGTGCTGATGAGGAGAAGGTGAGGGTGGTGAGGGTAGTGGCCAGGAAGATAGAGAAGCTTTCCACGCACCTTGTGGATTGTGCTAATGTAATGGCGAGGACTTACCAAGACAAGGAGGAGGAGAAGGGAGAGCAAGCATCCCTCGTACTCCAGGAGGATGCAGAGCTACTCCGCAGAGAATGGTCCTCACAGGTCAGCCATTACAGTAGCAATTCAAGTGGAAGCCAAAGTAATGCTACCTGAAGTGAAGTGGGGATGCCTGTGGTGGGGGTGCTTGGGGTGGGGTGCCTTAGGAGTGCCTGGGGTGGGGTGCTTGGAGTGGAGGGTGCCTGTGTTGGGGATTGTTTGGGGTGGGGTGCCTGGGGTGGGGTACCTAGGGTGGTGGGTGTCTTTGGTGATGAGGTGCCTTGGGTGGGGGTGTCTGGGAGAGGAGTGCATGAAGTGGGGTGGGTGTATACTTTAAGGATATTGCTCGTGTGCTAATGTCCGTATCTCTCCGTTATCTTGTCTTCCTCAGTTACACCTCCTGTCTTCTTGTTGACCTCATTTACACCTCCCAGTCATCTTGTTGACCTCATTTACACCTCTCCCAGTCATCTTGTTGATCTCATTTACACCTCCCAGTCATCTTGTTGATCTCATTTACACCTCCCAGTCATCTTGTTGATCTCATTTACACCTCTCCCAGTCATCTTGTTGACCTCATTTACAACCTCTCCCAGTCATCTTGTTGACCTCATTTACACCCTTGTGTAGATACCTTATTCAAACATAATTTATGTTACTTGTCAGGTGCACCTTCTCTCAGCACACATTGATGACCTGACGACAGAAACCTCCGCCCCACTGGACCGTCTTGTGGACCTCTCCTTGCAAGCCAACGGGACGCGTGGTCAGGTGCATCAACACCTCATGAATAAGTTTGAGAACAGGTCGACTCGCCTACTGGAACAGATGGAGGAGGTGTGGATATTGTTTGAGGAGATTATAAAGAAGAGTGTCCTTGGCCAGCCACCTGAAGAAGCCATTAGAAGCTCCAGGGAGGCCATGATGTTCCTGAGGAATCTCAGCCCTCATGCTGTGGACGCTGCCAGAAACTTAGCAAGTGAGTAATCAAGGTTGAGAGATAGATCATTCCAGCTCCAGTGTGTTAGAATACTACTGGTTGAAGTATATATATTGTGACAGTATTCTCTGAGTAGCTAGAATCACGGGGTCAGATCGCTTTTGTCACTTGTAAGTGCCTGTATAATGTCGCACAGCTGCTGCAGGGTCTGGCATGCTGGAACACTTCCATCATCTTCATCGCCAGTGGGCCACAAAGGCTCGGTTCCTGCTGGTCAGCTTGAAGAAAGTAGAGACGACAGATGTTGGAGAAGTCTCAGGTAAGAGGAGCACTAACAAAACACACTAATCGATTGGGAAGGGATGGAGTCGTGTTTCTTGTTGATCCTCACTGTTGCTGCTGCTGCTGTTGTTGTGTGGCTGCTGCTGTTGTTGTTGTGTGTGGCTGCTGTTGTTGTGTGTGGCTGCTGTTGTTGTTGTTGCTGTGTGTGGCTGCTGTGCTGTCACTCTCATAAATACTATCAACATTCTCAATGAACTCTCAGTTGATATATAACACTACAATAACCTTCTCAATAATCAACTTGAAGTTGTACTCTCTCAACGTTTCAACTAGTTGCTCTAGCCTTCATCAGGAATAATGACTAGATGCTCTAGCCTTCATCAGGAATAATGATTAGATGCTCTAGCCTTCATCAGGAATAATGACTAGATGCACTAGCCTTCATCAGGAATAATGACTAGATGCTCTAGCCTTCATCAGGAATAATGACTAGATGCTCTAGCCTTCATCAGGAATAATGACTAGATGCTCTAGCCTTCATCAGGAATAATGACTAGATGCACTAGCCTTCATCAGGAATAATGACTATATGCTCTAGCCTTCATCAGGAATAATGACTAGATGCTCTAGCCTTCATCAGGAATAATGACTAGATGCTCTAGCCTTCATGAGGAATAATGACTAGATGCACTAGCCTTCATCAGGAATAATGACTAGATGCACTAGCCTTCATCAGGAATAATGACTATATGCACTAGCCTCCATCAGGAATAATGACTAGATGCACTAGCCTTCATCAGGAATAATGACTAAATGCTCTAGCCTTCATCAGGAATAATGACTAGATGCTCTAGCCTTCAGCGGGAATAATGACTAGATGCTCTAGCCTTCATCAGGAATAATGACTAGATGCTCTAGCCTTCATCAGGAATAATGACTAGATGCACTAGCCTTCATCAGGAATAATGACTAGATGCTCTAGCCTTCATCAGGAATAATGACTAGATGCACTAGCCTTCATCAGGAATAATGACTAGATGCTCTAGCCTTCATCAGGAATAATGACTAGATGCACTAGCCTTCATCAGGAATAATGACTAGATGCACTAGCCTCCATCAGGAATAATGACTAGATGCACTAGCCTTCATCAGGAATAATGACTAGATGCTCTAGCCTTCATCAGGAATAATGACTAGATGCACTAGCCTTCATCAGAAATAATGACTAGATGCACTAGCCTTCATCAGGAAATAAAAGACTAGATGCTCTAGCCTTCATCAGGAATACTGACTAGATGCTCTAGTCTTCATCAGGAATAATGACTAGATGCACTAGCCTTCATCAGGAATAATGACTAGATGCTCTAGCCTTCATCAGGAATAATGACTAGATGCTCTAGCCTTCATCGGGAATAATGACTAGATGCTCTAGCCTTCATCAGGAATAATGACTAGATGCTCTAGTCTTCATCAGGAATAATGACTAGATGCTCTAGCCTTCATCAGTAATAATGACTAGATGCTCTATCCTTCATCAGGAATAAGGACTAGATGCACTAGCCTTCATCAGGAATAATGACTAGATGCTCTAGCCTTCATCAGGAATAATGACTAGATGTACTAGCCTTCATCAGGAATCTAGTCCATCAGGAATAATGCTAGATGCTCTAGCCTTCATCAGTAATAATGACTAGATGCTCTATCCTTCATCAGGAATAAGGACTAGATGCACTAGCCTTCATCAGGAATAATGACTAGATGCACTAGCCTTCATCAGGAATAATGACTAGATGCACTAGCCTTCATCAGGAATCTAGTCCATCAGGAATAATGACTAGATGCTCTAGCCTTCATCAGGAATAATGACTAGATGCACTAGCCTTCATCAGGAATAATGACTAGATGCTCTAGCCTTCATCAGGAATAATGACTAGATGCTCTAGCCTTCATCAGTAATAATGACTAGATGCTCTATCCTTCATCAGGAATAAGGACTAGATGCACTAGCCTTCATCAGGAATAATGACTAGATGCTCTAGCCTTCATCAGGAATAATGACTAGATGTACTAGCCTTCATCAGGAATCTAGTCCATCAGGAATAATGCTAGATGCTCTAGCCTTCATCAGTAATAATGACTAGATGCTCTATCCTTCATCAGGAATAAGGACTAGATGCACTAGCCTTCATCAGGAATAATGACTAGATGCACTAGCCTTCATCAGGAATAATGACTAGATGCACTAGCCTTCATCAGGAATCTAGTCCATCAGGAATAATGACTAGATGCTCTAGCCTTCATCAGGAATAATGACTAGATGCACTAGCCTTCGTCAGGAATAATGACTAGATGCTCTAGCCTTCATCAGGAATAATTACTAGATGCTCTAGCCTTCATCAGGAATAATGACTAGATGCACTAGCGAATAATGACTAGATGCACTAGCCTTCATCAGGAATAATGACTAGATGCTCTAGCCTTCATCAGGAATAATGACTAGATACTCTAGCCTTCATCAGGAATAATGACTAGATGCTCTAGCCTTCATCAGGAATATGATTAGATGCTTAACAGGAATAATGACTAGATGCACTAGCCTTCATCAGGAATAAAGGCTAGATGCTTCATCAGGAATGAAGGCTAGAGCATCTAGTCGAAACATCGAGAGAATACAATTTGAAGTTGATTATTGAGAAGGTTATTGTATGTAATACTATCAACATTGTTACACTGTGACACCCTCTAGCACTGCTGAACAAAGTAAATACTGGTTTACTATATGTCGTATCACTTTGCATCACATCGCATGTGTAAATAGAACTAGATTCTGTTCAAGTAATCCGATTCTGTTCAAGTAATCCGATGCAATGCATTTGATGCTCATATTGTTTAAAAAATTATATCAAATCACATCTCGTTGTTAGTGTATGCAGTGTAGTGCAAGCCAGCCGTAAAGCACTTGCTCCACCTAGTTCTAGGAGGAAGAGAGGAGGGGGAGGGAGAGGGGGAGAGGAGGGTGGAGGGAGAGGAGGGAGAGGAGGGGGAGGGAGAGGAGGAGGGAGAAGAGGAGAGGAGGGTGGAGGGAGAGGGAGGAGGGAGAGGAGGGTGAGGTAGCAGGTACTTATGTGTCATGTAATATACTATAGCTACACAGAGCAAGGGTAAACCAGAACTAGCACCAGTGTCAGCACATGTGTCACAGTGTATGTACATGCATGCATGTGTGTATGTGCATGCATGCATGTACATGTGTGTGTATGTGTGGGTGTGCATATATGTGTGCATGTGTGGGTGTGCATGTGTGGGTGTGCATATATGTGTGCATGTGTGGGTGTGCATATATGTGGGTGTGCATACATGTGTGCATGTATGGGTGTGCATATATGTGTGCATGTGTGGGTGTGCATCTGTGGGTGTGCATATATGTGTGCATGTGTGGGTGTGCATACATGTGTGCATGTGTGGGTGTGCATACATGTGTGCATGTATGGGTGTGCATATATGTGTGTATGTGTAGGTGTGCATATATGTGTGCATGTGTGGGTGTGCATACATGTGTGCATGTGTGGGTGTGCATGTGTGGGTGTGCATGTGTGGGTGTGCATATATGTGTGCATGTGTGGGTGTGCATATATGTGGGTGTGCATATGTGTGCATGTGTGGGTGTGCATATATGTGTGTATGTGTGGGTGTGCATATATGTGTGCATGTGTGGGTGTGCATATATGTGGGTGTGCATATATGTGTGCATGTGTGGATGTGCATACATGTGTGCATGTGTGGGTGTGCATATATGTGTGCATGTGTGGGTGTGCATATATGTGTGTATGTGTATATATGTGTGCATGTGTGGATGTGCATACATGTGTGCATGTGTGGGTGTGCATATATGTGTGCATGTGTGGGTGTGCATACATATGTGCATGTGTGGGTGTGCATACACGTGTGCATGTGTGGGTGTGCATGTGTGGGTGTGCATGTGTGGATGTGCATGTATGTGTGTATGTGTGGGTGTGGTGTGTGTTGAAGGGTACACTGATCATGACAGACGTTGCATTTGATCCACAGATGCATTGCTCTATCTTCTGCATGATTCCGGAGCGACCAGTCCCCAAATGGCAATGGTGAAGTCGTCAGACATGTCTGAGCACTCCAGTCAGTCCAGTCAGATCGACCCGTCCTCTTCCCTGCAGTGGTCTTATTCTAGTGAGCCCATTATTCTATGCACGAGATTTGACTTTGAAGACTTGGAGCTTCGAGCCTCGAGCACATCGTCGTAAGCCACACCTACAGCATGTGCTGCATGCATAGCAACTGCCAGTATATAAGCAAAGAAGAGACCCATGCTGTTGTACCACTGGTTACACACAGGAACAACTAATGTTATACTGGTTATACTGGGTTGACTTGTCCGACAAGATAAAGGAAACAAGATTGTACCCATGTGGAACACAACCAGTTAGACGACCCTTTACCACTTAAACATAAATACATCAATGTAAATGATTATAATTCAGTAAAAATATATAATAATAACAGAGTGGAGGTACAGGTTTTCTGTGTGCGACAAAGAAAATGTATGATTAGGCACAGAAATGAAGTCTCTAGGTGAAGTTTTCACAGAGTTATAGCCATTTTTCAGTTTTTTTGGCGGCCATTTTGAATTTTGCGTATAAAATTTTTGGCCCAAGGGTGACAGAGTGGCATCAAGTGGATTTGGGTTCAGTAGGGTTTGTACTACCAGAATCAGCAATAAAACATTGTATGTATGTACTCCAAAACACACTTTTGTCCACGGCTGCCAGACTATAAAGGGTATTGTAACACATATGGATAGCAACCAGTTAGACATTTTAAATCACACACCAAATATTATATTTTCTAAGGCAGTATAATATTGGTGTATACGGGTTTAAATGGTAAGGGTCATCTACTGCAGGGGAGGAGACAGGAGATGAAAAGTGGGGGGGCTGAGATATGCATCAGAATTCCAGAATTGGAAAAAAGCCTTGGAAAAGTTCAGAGCACATGAAGTTTCGCATACTCATAGAGAAGCAAAATTAGGCTGGTGGGATGCCAACAATTGCGAGCCAGCTGAGCTGCCACATGCAACAACTTAACCCGAAGAGAAGGACTACTAATGCAGTTAAAAGGCATAAGATATCTTACTCATCAAGCAATAGCCATACTGAATCAGAAGGTAACTTACAACAGCTTCTGCTGGTTTGGAGTGAGAATAATGAAGCTATAAAAAAAACTGGACCAAAGAAAACCGATTCACTAGTCATCAGTCAATGAGCAAATTTCTATTCTAGGGCAGACACTACTTCGAACCCTTTTAAAGAAAATGAAAAAGACTGAACCAGTATGGTTCTCAGTAATAGCTGATAGGCAACCGATGTTATCAACAGTCAACAGCTCGATTTGTCCATCCGCTGGGTGAATACTGACTATGAAGTACGAGAAGATTCAATTGGCTTATTTAGGGTTCCTGACAATAGAGCACAGACTCTTTTCACAGTAATCAATGCTCTACTGATTCGATGCAGCCTCCCATTATCATTATGTCGAGGACAGGCCTATGATGGAGCTGCCAACATGCAGAGAAGAAAATCTGGTGTGGCAACAAGGTTTAGAAATGAATACCCTTCTGCAATTGCACTGCATTGTTGTGCACATTCACTGAATCTTTGCTTACAGGATGTTGGAAGGAAGCTTGCATGTAACAGAGATGGTCTCGAAACAGTGAAGGAAATAAGCAAGCTCATTCGTCTATCTCTGAAATGACAACATCTCTTTTCATTGAAGTTACAGGAGACAAGTGGAGGTATTAGTCTGAAGCCATTATGTCCTACCAGATGGACAGCAAGAAAATAGAAGCCATTCTCAAATACTACACTCTATTGTTAGAGGCATTGGAGAAAATTATTTCAACAACACATGATGAATATGGTTTAAAGGCTGCTGGCTTGATGCACTTTTTGGAAAAATTCAGCACTTTATTTGGTCTCCAACTCAGTCACTTTTTATTTAGTGCAACAAAGCAAGTTTCTTTCACTTTACAAAAAGAAGACATAGCCTTGCATGAAGCACTCTCTGCTGTTGATGCTGCTAAGATATTCTTCTAACAAAACAGGACAGATGAAAATTTCGACAGGTTTTATGACGTGTGTCACTATTGCTGAAAAGTTCAATATTGGCCAACCAGAATTACCTCGTTACAGAAGGCATCCTCCACATTTTGAAAGTGGGAGTGGACCACACTTTTATGTCTAGCTTTCGGCAAATGTTCTTTGAAGCATGTGACCTGCTCTATGGTGAGTTGGAAGACAGGTTTAGTAAACAACATATTCCATCAATCCTGGCAATTGAAAAAACTCTTGTGAGTGCAGCAAATGGTAATGATTATGAAGACAGCATGGAAGAGCTCAAGAAATCTTTCTACAAAGATGATGTCAATATGTCAGACTTAGCCAGACACCTCCAACTACTCTTACAAGATGTTGTCAAGCAAGGTAGCCTTGAAGTGAAGAAAGTCACTTCTGTACAGACAATCTGTGATGTAATGAACAAGAAAAGCATTTTCAAAACAATAACTGTGCATCAGCTCATTCATCTCTATCTAACAATCCCTGTTACATCTGCAACGGCTGAAAGAACCTTTTCTGCACTGAAGCGTGTCTACGTACACAAGGTCTACGATGACTGAAGTAAGGCTTAATAATTGCTTGCTTCTCCATGTCTACAAAGATTTAACTGGCTCACTTGACTTGGTTTAAGTCGCCAATGAATTTATGAACGAAAGAAGTTTTTTGGATTGATGTTTTTTGTACACACAATCATGCAAAGAAGACACCATTGAGTCCTTTAAATTAAATTTGTCAGTTGAGTGAGAATCCATGGGAGGAAGTATAATAATTGTTCCACCATGCACATGAGTTTATCTCACTTGAATGCTGCTCTACATTTTCTGGACTTCCATGTTGAGCATCTCCTTTTTCAGGGCAACCATTGCTTTAGATTCATCACAATCACTGGCTTCTGAACTATCTTCCAGTTCCTCAGTTTTCTTTGCTTTACTGGACTAACTTTTCAGTGAGGCTTGTCGCTTAGACATAATGTAGCTATCAGTATGGGCTTGCAAATCAACTTGGTATCTAGATAATAATGTAGCTGGTTATAATGCTATATGCCCATGTGGTCTAGATGCTGAGCTTGCAAGTTGGTTAATTGACATTATAATATGCACAAGTCAAGTGTCAGTGTAGGAGCCTCAGTGCACCAATGATTATGGTTAAATTATAATAACATACACAAGTCAGTATATTGTTGTATATTGCACTAATTAAACCATGAACATCTAGTGTATCTAGTGTATGTTCTTTGCAGTCTGCCTACATAACTTGCATAGTTATATCTGTAATTACACAAGGCAGTTCGTGAATGATCAAACTAAACATGTTGACATTGACAAAAAAATGGGGGGGCCAGAGCCCCCCCTGCCCCCCTGTTTTCTCCGCCACTGTACTGGTTGTGGTCCACATGAGTACTTCCTCTTTCCGCTAGTGTTGTGATGTTTTATTTATTTATTTATTTATTTTTCAAGTTTTTTCTCAAGTTTTTTTCTCAAGTTCTGTTTTCTTGTTGTTTCTGTATGTTATTCTAGTTGAGCATGGAGGACTCCACCAGGTCAGAGTTCTATAAACTCTTCTTGTTATATGCTACACATACCAGCACATGCCATGTTTTGTAGTGCTGACTGTACCAGGTGCAGTCAGCTATAGCCTCCTTCAAGGTTTTGTTAAGAATTGCACAGGTGAACTCCACCAACCAAACAACAGATGTTTTGGCTGCAGACTCCTGGACTTGGTAACAGTTTCCCAAGAGTAAGAACTACACCAACCAGAACTCGGTTCAAGCCATTCATCCTGCTTACAATGCAGCATGTGGAAGAACTTGCATTAGCTCGATAATGTCATGAACTAACATACCCACACCCTTACAGTGGCTTGTTTGTAAGCAGGGAGAAACAAGGTAGACACGAAGATGACTTTCAAGGGGGGTTGTTGCACTTCTACAGTTTCTAGGTATGACAATTTACTACCTTAGTGAAGGATGCAAGGTCTTTACTGCCTTAGTGAAGGATGCAAGGTCTTTACTACCTTAGTGAAGGATGCAAGGTCTTTACTACCTTAGTGAAAGATGCAAGGTCTTTACTGCCTTAGGATGCAAGGTCTTTACTACCTTAGTGAAGGATGCAAGGTCTTTACTGCCTTAGTGAAGGATGCAAGGTCTTTACTGCCTTAGTGAAGGATGCAAGGTCTTTACTGCCTTAGTGAAGGATGCAAGGTCTTTACTGCCTTAGTGAAGGATGCAAGGTCTTTACTGCCTTAGTGAAGGATGCAAGGTCTTTACTGCCTTAGTGAAGGATGCAAGGTCTTTACTGCCTTAGTGAAGGATGCAAGGTCTTTACTGCCTTAGTGAAGGATGCAAGGTCTTTACTCTACCTTAGTGAAGGAAGCAAGATCTTTACTACCTTAGTGAAGGATGCAAGATCTTTACTGCCTTAGTGAAGGATGCAAGGTCTTTACTACCTTAGTGAAGGATGCAAGGTCTTTACTACCTTAGTGAAGGATGCAAGGTCTTTACTGCCTTAATGAAGGATGCAAGGTCTTTACTGCCTTAGTGAAGGATGCAAGGTCTTTACTGCCTTAGTGAAGGATGCAAGGTCTTTGCTGCCTTAGTGAAGGATGCAAGGTCTTTACTGCCTTAGTGAAGTATGCAAGGTCTTTACTGCCTTAGTGAAGG
Source organism: Cladorhizidae sp. MBARI D1340-BT2 (assembly GCA_028752905.1). Classification (NCBI taxonomy): domain Eukaryota; kingdom Metazoa; phylum Porifera; class Demospongiae; order Poecilosclerida; family Cladorhizidae; species Cladorhizidae sp. MBARI D1340-BT2. The sequence goes on from JAQNBH010000005.1 coordinate 5,031,916, forward strand.
ATGCAAGGTCTTTACTGCCTTAGTGAAGGATGCAAGGTCTTTACTGCCTTAGTGAAGGATGCAAGGTCTTTACTGCCTTAGTGAAGGATGCAAGGTCTTTACTACCTTAGTGAAGGATGCAAGGTCTTTACTACCTTAGTGAAGGATGCAAGGTCTTTACTGCCTTAGTGAAGGATGCAAGGTCTTTACTGCCTTAGTGAAGGATGCAAGGTCTTTACTACCTTAGTGAAGGATGCAAGGTCTTTACTGCCTTAGTGAAGGATGCAAGGTCTTTACTGCCTTAGTGAAGGATGCAAGGTCTTTACTACCTTAGTGAAGGATGCAAGGTCTTTACTACCTTAGTGAAGGATGCAAGGTCTTTACTGCCTTAGTGAAGGATGCAAGGTCTTTACTACCTTAGTGAAGGATGCAAGGTCTTTACTGCCTTAGTGAAGGATGCAAGGTCTTTACTACCTTAGTGAAGGATGCAAGGTCTTTACTACCTTAGTGAAGGATGCAAGGTCTTTACTGCCTTAGTGAAGGATGCAAGGTCTTTACTGCCTTAGTGAAGGATGCAAGGTTTTTACTGCCTTAGTGAAGGATGCAAGGTCTTTACTACCTTAGTGAAGGATGCAAGGTCTTTACTACCTTAGTGAAGGATGCAAGGTCTTTGCTGCCTTAGTGAAGGATGCAAGGTCTTTACTGCCTTAGTGAAGTATGCAAGGTCTTTACTGCCTTAGTGAAGGATGGAAGGTCTTTACTGCCTTAGTGAAGGATACAAGGTCTTTACTACCTTAGTGAAGGATGCAAGGTCTTTACTACCTTAGTGAAGGATGCAAGGTCTTTACTACCTTAGTGAAGGATGCAAGGTCTTTACTACCTTAGTGAAGGATGCAAGGTCTTTACTACCTTAGTGAAGGATGCAAGGTCTTTACTACCTTAGTGAAGGATGCAAGGTCTTTACTGCCTTAGTGAAGGATGCAAGGTCTTTACTACCTTAGTGGAGGATGCAAGGTCTTTACTACCTTAGTGAAGGATGCAAGGTCTTTACTGCCTTAGTGAAGGATGCAAGGTCTTTACTGCCTTAGTGAAGGATGCAAGGTCTTTACTGCCTTAGTGAAGGATGCAAGGTCTTTACTGCCTTAGTGAAGGATGCAAGGTCTTTACTACCTTAGTGAAGGATGCAAGGTCTTTACTACCTTAGTGAAGGATGCAAGGTCTTTACTGCCTTAGTGAAGGATGCAAGGTCTTTACTGCCTTAGTGAAGGATGCAAGGTCTTTACTGCCTTAGTGAAGGATGCAAGGTCTTTACTGCCTTAGTGAAGGATGCAAGGTCTTTACTACCTTAGTGAAGGATGCAAGGTCTTTACTGCCTTAGTGAAGGATGCAAGGTCTTTACTGCCTTAGTGAAGGATGCAAGGTCTTTACTACCTTAGTGAAGGATGCAAGGTCTTTACTGCCTTAGTGAAGGATGCAAGGTCTTTACTACCTTAGTGAAGGATGCAAGGTCTTTACTACCTTAGTGAAGGATGCAAGGTCTTTACTACCTTAGTGAAGGATGCAAGGTCTTTACTACCTTAGTGAAGGATGCAAGGTCTTTACTACCTTAGTGAAGGATGCAAGGTCTTTACTACCTTAGTGAAGGATGCAAGGTCTTTACTACCTTAGTGAAGGATGCAAGGTCTTTACTACCTTAGTGAAGGATGCAAGGTCTTTACTACCTTAGTGAAGGATGCAAGGTCTTTACTGCCTTAGTGAAGGATGCAAGGTCTTTACTACCTTAGTGAAGGATGCAAGGTCTTTACTACCTTAGTGAAGGATGCAAGGTCTTTACTGCCTTAGTGAAGGATGCAAGGTCTTTACTGCCTTAGTGAAGGATGCAAGGTCTTTACTATCTTAGTGAAGGATGCAAGGTCTTTACTACCTTAGTGAAAGATGCAAGGTCTTTACTACCTTAGTGAAGGATGCAAGGTCTTTACTACCTTAGTGAAGGATGCAAGGTCTTTACTGCCTTAGTGAAGGATACAAGGTCTTTACTGCCTTAGTGAAGGATGCAAGGTCTTTACTACCTTAGTGAAGGATGCAAGGTCTTTACTACCTTAGTGAAGGATGCAAGGTCTTTACTGCCTTAGTGAAGGATGCAAGGTCTTTACTGCCTTAGTGAAGGATGCAAGGTCTTTACTGCCTTAGTGAAGGATGCAAGGTCTTTACTGCCTTAGTGAAGGATGCAAGGTCTTTACTGCCTTAGTGAAGGATGCAAGGTCTTTACTACCTTAGTGAAGGATGAAAGGTCTTTACTGCCTTAGTGAAGGATGCAAGGTCTTTACTGCCTTAGTGAAGGATGCAAGGTCTTTACTATCTTAGTGAAGGATGCAAGGTCTTTACTACCTTAGTGAAGGATGCAAGGTCTTTACTGCCTTAGTGAAGGATTCAAGGTCTTTACTGCCTTAGTGAAGGATGCAGGGTCTTTACTACCTTAGTGAAGGATGCAAGGTCTTTACTACCTTAGTGAAGGATTCAAGGTCTTTACTACCTTAGTGAAGGATGCAAGGTCTTTACTGCCTTAGTGAAGGATGCAAGGTCTTTACTACCTTAGTGAAGGATGCAAGGTCTTTACTACCTTAGTGAAGGAAGCAAGATCTTTACTACCTTAGTGAAGGATGCAAGATCTTTACTGCCTTAGTGAAGGATGCAAGGTCTTTACTACCTTAGTGAAGGATGCAAGGTCTTTACTACCTTAGTGAAGGATGCAAGGTCTTTACTACCTTAGTGAAGGAAGCAAGATCTTTACTGCCTTAGTGAAGGATGCAAGGTCTTTACTGCCTTAGTGAAGGATGCAAGGTCTTTACTACCTTAGTGAAGGATGCAAGGTCTTTACTGCCTTAGTGAAGGATGCAAGGTCTTTACTGCCTTAGTGAAGGATGCAAGGTCTTTACTACCTTAGTGAAGGATGCAAGGTCTTTACTACCTTAGTGAAGGATGCAAGGTCTTTACTGCCTTAGTGAATGCAAGGTCTTTACTGCCTTAGTGAAGGATGCAAGGTCTTTACTACCTTAGTGAAGGATGCAAGGTCTTTCTACTTTAGTGAAGGATGCAAGGTCTTTACTGCCTTAGTGAAGGATGCAAGGTCTTTACTATCTTAGTGAAGGATGCAAGGTCTTTACTACCTTAGTGAAGGATGCAAGGTCTTTACTACCTTAGTGAAGGATGCAACGTCTTTACTACCTTAGTGAAGGATGCAAGGTCTTTACTACCTTAGTGAAGGATGCAAGGTCTTTACTACCTTAGTGAAGGATGCAAGGTCTTTACTGCCTTAGTGAAGGATGCAAGGTCTTTACTGCCTTAGTGAAGGATGCAAGGTCTTTACTATCTTAGTGAAGGATGCAAGGTCTTTACTACCTTAGTGAAGGATGCAAGGTCTTTACTACCTTAGTGAAGGATGCAAGGTCTTTACTACCTTAGTGAAGGATGCAAGGTCTTTACTACCTTAGTGAAGGATGCAAGGTCTTTACTGCCTTAGTGAAGGATGCAAGGTCTTTACTACCTTAGTGAAGGATGCAAGGTCTTTACTACCTTAGTGAAGGATGCAAGGTCTTTACTACCTTAGTGAAGGATGCAAGGTCTTTACTGCCTTAGTGAAGGATGCAAGGTCTTTACTGCCTTAGTGAAGGATGCAAGGTCTTTACTGCCTTAGTGAAGGATGCAAGGTCTTTACTGCCTTAGTGAAGGATGTAAGGTCTTTACTGCCTTAGTGAAGGATGCAAGGTCTTTACTGCCTTAGTGAAGGATGCAAGGTCTTTACTACCTTAGTGAAGGATGCAAGGTCTTTACTGCCTTAGTGAAGGATGTAAGGTCTTTACTACCTTAGTGTAGGATGCAAGGTCTTTACTACCTTAGTGAAGGATGCAAGGTCTTTACTGCCTTAGTGAAGGATGCAAGGTCTTTACTACCTTAGTGAAGGATGCAAGGTCTTTACTGCCTTAGTGAAGGATGCAAGGTCTTTACTGCCTTAGTGAAGGATGCAAGGTCTTTACTACCTTAGTGAAGGATGCAAGGTCTTTACTACCTTAGTGAAGGATGCAAGGTCTTTACTACCTTAGTGAAGGATGCAAGGTCTTTACTGCCTTAGTGAAGGATGCAAGGTCTTTACTACCTTAGTGAAGGATGCAAGGTCTTTACTACCTTAGTGAAGGATGCAAGGTCTTTACTGCCTTAGTGAAGGATGCAAGGTCTTTACTGCCTTAGTGAAGGATGCAAGGTCTTTACTACCTTAGTGAAGGATGCAAGGTCTTTACTACCTTAGTGAAGGATGCAAGGTCTTTACTGCCTTAGTGAAGGATGCAAGGTCTTTACTGCCTTAGTGAAGGATGCAAGGTCTTTACTACCTTAGTGAAGGATGCAAGGTCTTTACTACCTTAGTGAAGGATGCAAGGTCTTTACTACCTTAGTGAAGGATGCAAGGTCTTTACTACCTTAGTGAAGGATGCAAGGTCTTTACTACCTTAGTGAAGGATGCAAGGTCTTTGCTGCCTTAGTGAAGGATGCAAGGTCTTTACTACCTTAGTGAAGGATGCAAGGTCTTTACTACCTTAGTGAAGGATGCAAGGTCTTTACTGCCTTAGTGAAGGATGCAAGGTCTTTACTGCCTTAGTGAAGGATGCAAGGTCTTTACTGCCTTAGTGAAGGATGCAAGGTCTTTACTACCTTAGTGAAGGATGCAAGGTCTTTACTACCTTAGTGAAGGATGCAAGGTCTTTACTACCTTAGTGAAGGATGCAAGGTCTTTACTACCTTAGGGAAGGATGCAAGGTCTTTACTACCTTAGTGAAGGATGCAAGGTCTTTACTACCTTAGTGAAGGATGCAAGGTCTTTACTGCCTTAGTGAAGGATGCAAGGTCTTTACTGCCTTAGTGTAGGATGCAAGGTCTTTACTACCTTAGTGAAGGATGCAAGGTCTTTACTGCCTTAGTGAAGGATGCAAGGTCTTTACTGCCTTAGTGAAGGATGCAAGGTCTTTACTGCCTTAGTGAAGGATGCAAGGTCTTTACTACCTTAGTGAAGGATGCAAGGTCTTTACTGCCTTAGTGAAGGATGCAAGGTCTTTACTGCCTTAGTGAAGGATGCAAGGTCTTTACTGCCTTAGTGAAGGATGCAAGGTCTTTACTGCCTTAGTGAAGGATGCAAGGTCTTTACTACCTTAGTGAAGGATGCAAGGTCTTTACTGCCTTAGTGAAGGATGCAAGGTCTTTACTGCCTTAGTGAAGGATGCAAGGTCTTTACTACCTTAGTGAAGGATGCAAGGTCTTTACTGCCTTAGTGAAGGATGCAAGGTCTTTACTGCCTTAGTGAAGGATGCAAGGTCTTTACTACCTTAGTGAAGGATGCAAGGTCTTTACTACCTTAGTGAAGGATGCAAGGTCTTTACTGCCTTAGTGAAGGATGCAAGGTCTTTACTACCTTAGTGAAGGATGCAAGGTCTTTACTACCTTAGTGAAGGATGCAAGGTCTTTACTGCCTTAGTGAAGGATGCAAGGTCTTTACTGCCTTAGTGAAGGATGCAAGGTCTTTACTGCCTTAGTGAAGGATGCAAGGTCTTTACTACCTTAGTGAAGGATGCAAGGTCTTTACTACCTTAGTGAAGGATGCAAGGTCTTTACTGCCTTAGTGAAGGATGCAAGGTCTTTACTGCCTTAGTGAAGGATGCAAGGTCTTTACTACCTTAGTGAAGGATGCAAGGTCTTTACTACCTTAGTGAAGGATGCAAGGTCTTTACTGCCTTAGTGAAGGATGCAAGGTCTTTACTACCTTAGTGAAGGATGCAAGGTCTTTACTACCTTAGTGAAGGATGCAAGGTCTTTACTGCCTTAGTGAAGGATGCAAGGTCTTTACTACCTTAGTGAAGGATGCAAGGTCTTTACTACCTTAGTCAAGGATGCAAGGCACACTAGGAACTACACATGAAGAACTACACATGGAGAACTACACAGGGAGAACAAGTACACTCCCTGTCTGATGGTTGAACTTCAAGAGTTTCTTTTGTTCATCTCTCCAATTCTTATGTTTTCCTGTTGACTATTTTAGGTTGCTGTCAGCCATTTAAAAAAGACCTATATAAGGAGTGCACTGATATAAATACATATGTGTGTATGTATGCGATAGAAGTGTTTCAATTCAGATGGTTTGACGAGCAGTGTTTGTCGCCAAGGCCATGTGCTACTAATTCACCACCATGATCAGAGTTTCATACAGGATTTTTGGTTGGAGGGGGGGGGGGGGGGGGGGGGGAGAAAAGTATCCAGCTTAGCATCGCCCCGTCGTATTGCTTTATAAAATTCTGTTTTCTAAATTTCTATAATGTTAGCAAAATGTCAATGTCAATGTTGCACTATGACATCATAATTTTTGAAAATCCTGGGGGGGGGGGGATCCCCCTGTATGAAACCCTGATGATGATATTATTTAATAACATCCCTTACTCTACAATCATCAAGGTTTCCCAGAACCCTAAGCTTTATAAAACTTGTAGCTCTATAGGACAGACCTCAACGCCGCCTTGTGTTTCTCTCCTGTACCATATGACTGAAGAACTGGAACATTATTGTACATGTCTGCAAGCCCCCCACCCTCCCCCCACTTACACACACACTCTCTTCTTTCTCTCTCTGATTCATATACAGGGTGGAGATCCGCCCTAAGAAGAAGGCATACATTCCCTCCTTGTCGGAGATGGGACTAAGACATGTTCAACCGCGACCGAAGCAATGCAGCATAGATGTTCCTCTGCCCTCGTGGGCTGCCAGAGAAACTAACAACAATATCACTTCTTTTGACTCGATCGCTGTACGTGAATGTAAAATGCATGTGAATGTAAAATGCATGTGGCATATGCATGGGAACTTTAACTCTTTATTTCCTCCAATTGCAGGAGGCAGCGCAGTCACTGATCGAGCTAACGGACAAGTTCATGGAGGAGAATAATGCCATGGTGTTGGTGGGGAGGAAGATGTCGGAACAGATGAACCAGATGGCAGCGTTTTCCCGAGGGAAGGGAGAGCTTCAGAGCAAGGTGGAGATGATCAACACAGCAAAGGCTGTGGCGGTGAACAGCCGGACTATTGCCAAGATAGCTCACCTGATCAGCCAGAGGTGCAAGGACGGTCGAACCAGGACCAACCTCCAGGGTTGTGCAGACATGATTCCTACTCTGAGCACGCAGCTCACCATCCTGGCTTCTGTCAAGATCTCCACCCCGGATGATATCAGTGTATGCCGATTACACCAAGTGTAGAATACGATTGTATGGGTGCTAGTGACATTATTTATGTTGGGTACAGAACAGACCAACGTCCAAAGGTATACATTAAGGCCTGTCCACGCCGACTTGCATTGCGCATAAATTACGTCCATTTGATAATTTGCATCCCAATGAGCACCAGCTTTAGTGTGCCCCATGAGGTGGATGAGCACCAGCTTTAGTGTGCCCCATGAGGTGGATGAGCACCAGCTTTAGTGTGCCTCATGAGGTGGATGAGCACCAGCTTTAGTGTGCCTCATGAGGTGGATGAGCACCAGCTTTAGTGTGCCCCATGAGGTGGATGAGCACCAGCTTTAGTGTGCCCCATGAGGTGGATGAGCACCAGCTTTAGTGTGCCCCATGAGGTGGATGAGCACCAGCTTTAGTGTGCCCCATGAGGTGGATGTGAGCACCAGCTTTAGTGTGCCTCATGAGGTGGATGAGCACCAGCTTTAGTGTGCCTCATGAGGTGGATGAGCACCAGCTTTAGTGTGCCCCATGAGGTGGATGAGCACCAGCTTTAGTGTGCCCCATGAGGTGGATGAGCACCAGCTTTAGTGTGCCTCATGAGGTGGATGAGCACCAGCTTTAGTATGCCCCATGAGGTGGATGAGCACCAGCTTTAGTGTGCCCCATGAGGTGGATGAGCACCAGCTTTAGTGTGCCCCATGAGGTGGATGAGCACCAGCTTTAGTGTGCCCCATGAGGTGGATGAGCACCAGCTTTAGTGTGCCCCATGAGGTGGATGAGCACCAGCTTTAGTGTGCCTCATGAGGTGGATGAGCACCAGCTTTAGTGTGCCCCATGAGGTGGATGAGCACCAGCTTTAGTGTGCCCCATGAGGTGGATGAGCACCAGCTTTAGTGTGCCTCATGAGGTGGATGAGCACCAGCTTTAGTGTGCCCCATGAGGTGGATGAGCACCAGCTTTAGTGTGCCCCATGAGGTGGATGAGCACCAGCTTTAGTGTGCCTCATGAGGTGGATGAGCACCAGCTTTAGTGTGCCCCATGAGGTGGATGAGCACCAGCTTTAGTGTGCCCCATGAGGTGGATGAGCACCAGCTTTAGTGTGCCCCATGAGGTGGATGAGCACCAGCTTTAGTGTGCCCCATGAGGTGGATGAGCACCAGCTTTAGTGTGCCCCATGAGGTGGATGAGCACCAGCTTTAGTGTGCCTCATGAGGTGGATGAGCACCAGCTTTAGTGTGCCTCATGAGGTGGATGAGCACCAGCTTTAGTGTGCCCCATGAGGTGGATGAGCACCAGCTTTAGTGTGCCCCATGAGGTGGATGAGCACCAGCTTTAGTGTGCCCCATGAGGTGGATGAGCACCAGCTTTAGTGTGCCTCATGAGGTGGATGAGCACTAGCTTTAGTGTGCCCCATGAGGTGGATGAGCACCAGCTTTAGTGTGTCCCATGAGGTGGATGAGCACCAGCTTTAGTGTGCCCCATGAGGTGGATGAGCACCAGCTTTAGTGTGCCCCATGAGGTGGATGAACACCAGCTTTAGTGTGCCTCATGAGGTGGATGAGCACCAGCTTTAGTGTGCCCCATGAGGTGGATGAGCACCAGCTTTAGTGTGCCCCATGAGGTGGATGAGCACCAGCTTTAGTGTGCCCCATGAGGTGGATGAGCACCAGCTTTAGTGTGCCCCATGAGGTGGATGAGCACCAGCTTTAGTGTGCCCCATGAGGTGGATGAGCACCAGCTTTAGTGTGCCCCATGAGGTGGATGAGCACCAGCTTTAGTGTGCCCCATGAGGTGGATGAGCACCAGCTTTAGTGTGCCTCATGAGGTGGATGAGCACCAGCTTTAGTGTGCCCCATGAGGTGGATGAGCACCAGCTTTAGTCTGCCCCATGAGGTGGATGAGCACCAGCTTTAGTGTGCCCCATGAGGTGGATGAGCACCAGCTTTAGTGTGCCCCATGAGGTGGATGAGCACCAGCTTTAGTGTGCCCCATGAGGTGGATGAGCACCAGCTTTAGTCTGCCCCATGAGGTGGATGAGCACCAGCTTTAGTGTGCCCCATGAGGTGGATGAGCACCAGCTTTAGTGTGCCCCATGAGGTGGATGAGCACCAGCTTTAGTGTGCCCCATGAGGTGGATGAGCACCAGCTTTAGTGTGCCTCATGAGGTGGATGAGCACCAGCTTTAGTGTGCCCCATGAGGTGGATGAGCACCAGCTTTAGTGTGCCCCATGAGGTGGATGAGCACCAGCTTTAGTGTGCCTCATGAGGTGGATGAGCACCAGCTTTAGTGTGCCCCATGAGGTGGATGAGCACCAGCTTTAGTGTGCCCCATGAGGTGGATGAGCACCAGCTTTAGTGTGCCTCATGAGGTGGATGAGCACCAGCTTTAGTGTGCCCCATGAGGTGGATGAGCACCAGCTTTAGTGTGCCCCATGAGGTGGATGAGCACCAGCTTTAGTGTGCCCCATGAGGTGGATGAGCACCAGCTTTAGTGTGCCCCATGAGGTGGATGAGCACCAGCTTTAGTGTGCCTCATGAGGTGGATGAGCACCAGCTTTAGTGTGCCCCATGAGGTGGATGAGCACCAGCTTTAGTGTGCCTCATGAGGTGGATGAGCACCAGCTTTAGTGTGCCCCATGAGGTGGATGAGCACCAGCTTTAGTGTGCCCCATGAGGTGGATGAGCACCAGCTTTAGTGTGCCTCATGAGGTGGATGAGCACCAGCTTTAGTGTTCCCCATGAGGTGGATGAGCACCAGCTTTAGTGTGCCTCATGAGGTGGATGAGCACCAGCCTTAGTGTGCCCCATGAGGTGGATGAGCACCAGCTTTAGTGTGCCCCATGAGGTGGATGAGCACCAGCTTTAGTGTGCCCCATGAGGTGGATGAGCACCAGCTTTAGTGTGCCTCATGAGGTGGATGAGCACCAGCTTTAGTGTGCCTCATGAGGTGGATGAGCACCAGCTTTAGTGTGCCCCATGAGGTGGATGAGCACCAGCTTTAGTGTGCCCCATGAGGTGGATGAGCACCAGCTTTAGTGTGCCTCATGAGGTGGATGAGCACCAGCTTTAGTGTGCCCCATGAGGTGGATGAGCACCAGCTTTAGTGTGCCCCATGAGGTGGATGAGCACCAGCTTTAGTGTGCCTCATGAGGTGGATGAGCACCAGCTTTAGTGTGCCCCATGAGGTGGATGAGCACCAGCTTTAGTGTGCCCCATGAGGTGGATGAGCACCAGCTTTAGTGTGCCTCATGAGGTGGATGAGCACCAGCTTTAGTGTGCCCCATGAGGTGGATGAGCACCAGCTTTAGTCTGCCCCATGAGGTGTATGAGCACAAGCTTTAGTGTGCCCCATGAGGTGGATGAGCACCAGCTCTAGTGTGCCCCATGAGGTGGATGAGCACCAGCTCTAGTGTACCCCATGAGGTGGATGAGCACCAGCTCTAGTGTGCCCCATGAGGTGGATGAGCACCAGCTCTAGTGTGCCCCATGAGGTGGATGAGCACCAGCTCTAGTGTGCCCCATGAGGTGGATGAGCACCAGCTCTAGTGTGCCCCATGAGGTGGATGAGCACCAGCTTTAGTGTGCCCCATGAGGTGGATGAGCACCAGCTTTAGTGTGCCTCATGAGGTGGATGAGCACCAGCTCTAGTGTGCCCCATGAGGTGGATGAGCACCAGCTCTAGTGTGCCCCATGAGGTGGATGAGCACCAGCTTTAGTGTGCCCCATGAGGTGGATGAGCACCAGCTTTAGTGTGCCTCATGAGGTGGATGAGCACAGTGTGCCCCATGAGGTGGATGAGCACCAGCTTTAGTGTGCCCCATGAGGTGGATGAGCACCAGCTTTAGTGTTCCCCATGAGGTGGATGAGCACCAGCTTTAGTGTGCTCCATGAGGTGGATGAGCACCAGCTTTAGTGTGCCCCATGAGGTGGATGAGCACCAGCTTTAGTGTGCCCCATGAGGTGGATGAACACCAGCTTTAGTGTGCCTCATGAGGTGGATGAGCACCAGCTTTAGTGTGCCTCATGAGGTGGATGAGCACCAGCTTTAGTGTGCCTCATGAGGTGGATGAGCACCAGCTTTAGTGTGCCCCATGAGGTGGATGAGCACCAGCTTTAGTGTGCCTCATGAGGTGGATGAGCACCAGCTTTAGTGTGCCCCATGAGGTGGATGAGCACCAGCTTTAGTGTGCCCCATGAGGTGGATGAGCACCAGCTTTAGTGTGCCTCATGAGGTGGATGAGCACTAGCTTTAGTGTGCCCCATGAGGTGGATGAGCACCAGCTTTAGTGTGTCCCATGAGGTGGATGAGCACCAGCTTTAGTGTGCCCCATGAGGTGGATGAGCACCAGCTTTAGTGTGCCCCATGAGGTGGATGAGCACCAGCTTTAGTGTGCCCCATGAGGTGGATGAGCACCAGCTTTAGTGTGCCCCATGAGGTGGATGAGCACCAGCTTTAGTGTGCCTCATGAGGTGGATGAGCACCAGCTTTAGTGTGCCCCATGAGGTGGATGAGCACCAGCTTTAGTGTGCTCCATGTTTTTAAATGGTCGCTCTAATTATATGCATTTGTGCCCCTTCTTATTTTTGTACATATGGCTTGTACTCACGACTCACGCTGACTCGGCAATAATCTCCTATCGACCACAGGAATAGGAGCTATGGCACAAGCATGAAACTCCCGGGTGGGGGGGGGGGGGGGGGGGCAATGGCACAATCATGAAACTCCCGGGGGTATGACACATGCATGAAACTCCTAGGGGTTATGGACTGTGCCATAGCCATTCACTACAAACATATCAAACATCTGTCAATGGAGAATTACACATTAGATGACCACAAGCTGAACGCCTTCAAACATCTTTGTTGTTGTTGTTGCCTTATTGTGTTGTTTTGCATACTTATATAAGTATATAATATATATTATTATATATAATATATATTATTATATATAATATATATTATAAATATATTTATATAATAATTATATACAACAGACATGCACACACTGCCATCAGCAACATGGCTGCCTTCATGTTCCTCTCAGCCAAGGTGGGCATCTGGTCTCTCATCAGGACAACAAGATGAATTATCCAACCTTTCATAGTTTGAATTTCGTAGTTTGAATTTCGTCCAAGCAGCACGGACATTAACTGGCCGCGAACTTGTGAAGGCTTTCAAAAATGTCCATGTCTCCAAGAATGAGAGCTCTAGCTTCCTTCTACTCTTTCCTTCCTTTCCTCTCAGAGATACCAAAATGCTTGGCTCAAGTCTTCTCCGGGTCCACCATTTTCACGGTGCTGAACCTCTTATGGAATACCTGCATCAACCAGCGGCTCTATCTAAACATTGGTCTTGATTGTACCTCGGATTCATGCAAATTTCCTGGCAATCCTGCAATCTGATTGGTTTCACCAACAATCCAGCTGACGCCAACAAAAAATTATTTTTTAAGGTCAGCATAGCAAATCAGTAAAAGGTGTGGCTCGCGAGACTAGTGCTCCTAGATGATTTCTTTGCTGCGAGTTATAGTCCAGCGTAGCTATTTTTTGCCTACTACCAAACTGCAGTGTGTTGTGCAATGATGCTACTAGTTTGACGGTCTCACTCAGTGGTAGGAGTGCTATCCGCAGGTGCAGAAGGAAGCGCCAGGCTGTGTATAAACTAAACAGGAATACCACAAAGTGATGATTTAGATTATGCAGCTGTCAGCACACACACATCAGACTCATATCTATGAATTTCGACTATTTTTTGACTTCTTTCATAAAATTTTCTGAGAAAAGAAAACTGGTCGGGGTTGATTAGTTGTTGTTTTTTCAAAAAAAAATCAGTTATATAGTTTTTATTGAAAAAAACCCAAAAGCATTCTTGGTCTACCCTCGCTACTCACCAAGTTTGGTCAAAATCGGATCAGGCATTTCGCCAGGCATAAGCCATACACACAAAGACAGACAGCTTTATATATTCTCAATGAACTCTCAGTTGACAATAACATTACAATCACCTTCTCAATAATCAACTTCAAATTGTATTCACTCGACATTTCGACTAGATGCTCTAGCCTTCGTCAGGTTCGACTAGATGCTCTAGCCTTCGTCAGGTTTGACTAGATGCTCTAGCCTTCGTCAGGTTCGACTTAGATGCTCTAGCCTTCGTCAGTGTTGAGAAGGTGATTGTAAAGCTTTATTTATATATTTTATACAGATAGAGAGATAGATGAGAGGATATACAGCAGTTTTCTTTTATTAGTGTTCTGTCAAATGAGCAAACCTCTATATATGACATCATTCATATAAACCTTGAAATTTTTACCAGACTGTTATGGTAAGTTGTGTGTGCAGGCAGACATGATGCTAGTGAAGAACGCTCAGAATCTGATGCAGGCAGTGATCAAGACAGTTCAAGCCGCTGAGGCAGCCTGCATGAAAGTAAGTGCTTGTGAGACTACTGCTTGCAAGGGAAACTCTGTGTGTATGAGGAAAGAACATTGGAGAGAGCCTTTTTGTGAGTGTGCAGTATGTGGCTCTGTACTCCTCCCTGATCCCCAGGAACATTGGAGAGAGCCTTTTTGTGAGTGTGCTCTGCAGTATGTGGCTCTGTACTCCTCCCTAACATTGGAGAGAGCCTTTTTGTGAGTGTGCTCTGCAGTATGTGGCTCTATACTCCTCCCTGATCCCCAGAAACATTGGAGAGAGCCTTTTTGTGAGTGTGCTGTGTGTGGCTCTGTACTCCTCCCTGATCCCCAGGAACACTGGAGAGAGCATTTTTGTGAGTGTGCTGTGTGTGGCTCTGTACTCCTTCCTGATCCCCAGGAACATTGGAGAGAGCCTTTTTGTGAGTGTGCTCTGCAGTATGTGGCTCTGTACTCCTCACTGAGCCCCAGGAACATTGGAGAGAGCCTTTTTGTGAGTGTGCTCTGCAGTATGTGGCTCTGTACTCCTCACTGAGCCCCAGGAACATTGGAGAGAGCCTTTTTGTGAGTGTGCTCTGCAGTATGTGGCTCTGTACTCCTCCCTGATCCCCAGGAACATTGGAGAGAGCATTTTTGTGAGTGTGCTGTGTGTAGCTCTGTACTCCTCCCTGATCCCCAGGAACATTGGAGAGAGCCTTTTTGTGAGTGTGCTGTGTGTGGCTTTGTACTCCTCCCTGACCCCTAAAGGAAATGATTTGCTGAGAACATACCTCCACCAACACACCTCTCATGAATGTCCAATGAGTGGACAATCCTATCATCACTATGGCTAAGGCTGGGACTAGGGTTTGGTGGGCAACTACCTTGGCCATCCATCATTGCTATACAGGGCTTCAATTAGAAAATTGTCCGAGGGGGGAAGTGTAAGGGGGGCAAGATGGTTAAGATGTGACATATTATATAGGTGGGGAGGGGGGAGGGGGGCAAAAAGGTCCAAATGGGGGCAGTCGCCCTCCCCCCTAACACAACACTACATGGTTGTAACCCTGCACTAACACAACACTACATGGTTGTAATCCTGCACTAACACAACACTACATGGTTGTAATCCAGCACTAACACAACACTACATGGTTGTAATCCAGCACTAACACAACACTACATGGTTGTAATCCTGCACTAACACAACACTACACGGTTGTAATCCTGCATTAACATGGTTGTAATCCAGCACTAACACAACACTACATGGTTGTAATCCTGCACTAACAGAACATTACATGGTTGTAATCCTGCACTAACACAACACTACATGGTTGTAATCCAGCACTAACACAACACTACATGGTTGTAATCCTGCACTAACACAACACTACACGGTTGTAATCCTGCATTAACATGGTTGTAATCCTGCACTAACACAACACTACACGGTTGTAATCCAGCACTAACACAACACTACATGGTTGTAATCCAGCACTAACACAACACTACATGGTTGTAATCCTGCACTAACACAACACTACATGGTTGTAATCCAGCACTAACACAACACTACATGGTTGTAATCCTGCACTAACACAACACTACATGGTTGTAATCCTGCACTAACACAACACTACATGGTTGTAATCCTGCACTAACACAACACTACATGGTTGTAATCCAGCACTAACACAACACTACATGGTTGTAATCCTGCACTAACACAACACTACATGGTTGTAATCCTGCACTAACACAACACTACATGGTTGTAATCCTGCACTAACACAACACTACATAACACAACACTACATGGTTGTAATCCAGCACTAACACAACACTACATAACACAACACGGTTGTAATCCTGCACTAACATGGTTGTAATCCTGCACTAACACAACACTACATGGTTGTAATCCTGCACTAACATGGTTGTAACCCTGCACTAACACAACATTACACGGTTGTAATCCTGCACTAACACAACACTACATGGTGCACTAACACAACACTACATGGTTGCAATCCTGCACTAACACAACACTACATGGTTGCAATCCTGCACTAACACAACACTACATGGTTGTAATCCAGCACTAACACAACACTACATGGTTGTAATCTGCATGACACATGAACATCATCAGCGGCTAGAATGAGACGATCAACTCACCACTACTTCAGCCAACATGCTTTTGCCTTCATCAAGGTGAGCTAGTGTCAGCTAGTTAATTTAAGCCCCCCCCCCATGCACTTCACTCTCATTCTGAAGAAGGCCAAGCACATTTGCCCCAAAGAGATTTAACTGTCTTATCATGCATGGTGTGTCATAGGGCCTGAAGCCACTGTCAGAAGACGGCCTCAAGGACAGTGAAGATCTGGAGCATGACCCCATGACCTTGGCCATGAGCTGGAAGAGGAAGCTCTACCACCAGCGAACCAAAGAGACCATCTCTGCCCGCCGAGGTGCCAGAGGGCTGAGGAGATTGAACAAGTTCAGAATGTCCACTCCCTCAGTGGTGGACGTGATCAAGAGCTCAACTAGACATTAACAACTACTAGAGCAAAACATTAACAAACTATTACCCACACGGGTTAATCGGGTTAATCGTTAGAACGATAGTGCATGTAGTAACATGATTGGCGTGTGTGTATAAATTATATAACGAATAAGAGTCCAGATCTATGCCAGATCTATGTACAGTTCTGTTAATGTCACCAGGTCTTGGAACAGCTTTCAAGGGAGTCAGTGTGCTATATCACTCGAACATGACCACTCTACCATTGTAGGAGTCAGACACAAATACATGACCTTTGCTGTCCACAGCAATCCCCATGGGCTTGTTGAAACTAAATTCCTCTCTCTCATAGTAATCCCCAAATAACATAACAAATCTGCCATTGGGATCAAAGATCTTGACGCAGTTACTAGCTCTATCTGTGACGTACACATAATCCCTAGAGTCAATGCAAAGACTGCTTGGGCTTCGGAAGTGCTCCACTTCTTTCCCTTCCCTTCCAATCTTACGCAGAAACTGGAAATCTGGAGTGAAGACCTTGACACAGAAATGGCTGCAGTCCACGACGTACATGTTGTTCTTGCTATCAAAAGCGACGTCCCGAGGATGATAAAACTCGCACGGTCCATCCCCAAGTTGGCCCAATACACGCTGACATTGTAGATTGCCATCTAGGACTTGTATCCTGTGATTCTCTAGATCACAGACGTATATATCTCCACTCCTGGCAACACACACGCCCAATGGTTTATTAAACTCGCCAATTTTGCTCCCGCTCTCCAAGAGCTTTCCCGATGAGAATAGAAGGGCTCCATCAGGGCAAAACTTGAGGACACGATGACTCCCCATATCCGTTAGTATGATGTTGTTTTCCTTGTCAATGGCCACACCGCTGGGCGATCGACACTTCTCGACAGGCATCCCAGTGGTGCTGACCTCCAGGGTCGAGGTGGCACTCACAATAGTTCTCGGCTGGGTGGAATGAGAGTCAGTGATACTGCAAACATGCACTCCATTCCACCCAAGGTTGTCGACCACATAGAGCTGATCATTGCTCACAGCCACTCCAAAGGTCTTGCATAACCCAGACATAATTGTCTTCACAAAGGTGCCGCTGAACGTGTGGTTCACTGGAGGTTGGAGGGTCAAAGAGATGGGCCGTGGATTTGTAGAGGAGGCGGAACAGATTCGCAACAGATCGGACGTCTCACTTTTATTAGAGGTTGTTAAAGATGATGACGATGATGATGATGATGATGACGACAGTGGCAATGATGGAGGAAGTTTCTGATAAGCCACTATCAGTCGTCGTTGGATGGTATAATCGAACTGTACCTGTTCTAAACCTTGCAAAACAGAGGAAGTGTCATGCACAACTGAACGCAGCTGCTCGACAAGCTCTCTCACCTCAGACTCGCACAAAACATTCTTCCCAACCACATCCTGCAAGATTTTGTGCAACTGAGATTCTACGTCCTGGGAGTGGCCTTGAAAGATCCTGTTCCTCTCTTCCAACCCCTTCTGACGTTGAAAGGACTCGAGTGTTGAGCAGAACAAGTGAGAGGAAGACCTCACAAGCGGCTGGAGCACACTGTGTACCTCTTTGGCGGAGGGTCTGGACTCTGGATTGTTGCTCAAGCATCTTGTGGCAAGTGAGGTCAGAGGGTGATTGGAGTCCATTTTGCTGAAGTGGTCCGCTCGACGCTCCACCTCAGAGTGGGCGAGAATACCATTTGGGTTGTGAGGATCCACAGAGGTTCTCCCCTTGTTTGGGGACGGCCATGTTTGCAGGACGACGTGCAAGATCAGAGCACCCAACGAGAACACATCCAGCTTAACGTCATACACTGGGTTGGTCCCTATCGTTTCTGGTGGCATGAAATCTATGTTACCAGGAGCTTCAGTCATCTCCCTCACCAGGCTCGTAGGAACGATCCTCGCCATCCCAAGGTCGGAAATCTTGGCTCTGAGGTCCTCTGTGATCAGTACGTTGTTTGTGGTGAGGTCTCGATGAATGATAGGGTTGGCTCGCTCGTGCAAGAACCTGAGACCAAGACTCACGTCGAGGAGAATCCTCTGCTTAAAGTGTGGTGGGAGGTCGAGGTGTTTGGCAAGGAGACCAGCCAAGGAGGAATGAAGGTACTCGAGGATCATCATGGGAATAGAGTCGCCAGGACAGACGTGTATTCCCAAAAGCTGCACTATGTTTGGGTGACGTAAGCTGGCATGCTGCACACACTCGGCAACAAACCTCTTCGTGATGGACTCCTGCTCACTGGAACTTGAGTACTTGAAGAAAATGCTGTGCAGTTTTTTCCCAGCACATCTGAGAAAGTAAAAAAAGAAGAAAAAAAGCACAAATGAAGCCTCCCCCCCCCCCCCCCCCCCAGAGGCATTAACTTTAAAGAAAAATATTTTATATAATAAAAGCATGATTGGGCAGGTCTGTTTCAAGAGAACCAACTTTTGTGGTTCCAGCTACCAGTATCAAATGGGTGTGGCTAGGGAGGAAGTGCTTCCTCCAATGGTGATCCTGAAATGGCATATCCATGCAAGACCACCCTCCCCCAAAACATACCTGCCAATGGACTGCAGAAGCTTCTGCCTTGGTCCTGGGGGGGACTTGTACTGGCATTTTAATTTTTTTAGGAAGGATGATCAACTGGTTATTGCCAATAAATGTAATGGTTGTTTGCTCTAACCTTGTGGGTAAGTACAGAGCTCAGAGGAAGTTGTGAACCTTAGCCATAAATATTTCCTTTCGTGCTGTTTGGGTGACCAACCCAAAAATTTCACATACTGTATCAGAGTGTAATGGCATTCTCTGTTGAGTTGACCACATTTCTAAATGACAATTACTCAAAATACTCTCAAAATGCTCTAAAATAACAAAAAAACTCTTCATCTCGCATACAACTTTGTTTGACAGCTGCTCGTCAGCCTGACTGTAGCTTGTTGTTGGCTCCAAAAGGACTTCCAGTGTGCCTTTTTGCATCTCCAAGGGTTTGTCTTCTATCTATCCTAATAACTTTCATGCTACAGGCCACTCATATCAACTTTAGATGTGCTGTGCCACCTCAGGGGGGCTTATATCTCCAGAGTATGTGTTGTACCACCTCAGGGGGCCTTATATCTCCAGAGTATGTGTTGTACCACCTCAGGGGGGCTTATATCTCCAGAGTATGTGCTGTGCCACCTCAGGGGGCTCCAGAGGATGTGCTGTGCCACCTCAGGGGGGCTTATATCTCCAGAGGATGTGCTGTACCACCTCAGGGGGGCTTATATCTCCAGAGGATATGCTGTGCCACCTCAGGGGGGCTTATATCTCCAGAGGATGTGCTGTGCCACCTCAGGGGCTTATATCTCCAGAGAATGTGCTGTGCCACCTCATGGGGGCTTATATCTCCAGAGGATGTGCTGTGCCACCTCAGGGACTTATATCTCCAGAGGATGTGTTGTACCACCTCAGGGGGGCTTATATCTCCAGAGGATGTGCTGTGCCACCTCAGGGGCTTATATCTCCAGAGGATGTGCTGTGCCACCTCAGGGGCTTATATCTCCAGAGGATGTGCTGTGCCACCTCAGGGGGGCTTATATCTCCAGAGGATGTGCTGTGCCACCTCAGGGGCTTATATCTCCAGAGAATGTGCTGTGCCACCTCAGGGGGGCTTATATCTCCAGAGGATGTGCTGTGCCACCTCAGGGGGGCTGATATCTCCAGAGGATGTGGTTTGCCACCTCAGGGGGGCTTATATCTCCAGAGTATGTGTTGTACCACCTCAGGGGGGCTTATATCTCCAGAGGATGTGGTGTACCACCTCAGGGCGGCTTGTATCTCCAGAGGATGTGGTGTACCACCTCAGGGGCTTATATCTCCAGAGTATGTGTTGTACCACCTCAGGGGGGGCTTATATCGTACCACCTCAGGGCGGCTTGTATCTCCAGAGGATGTGGTGTACCACCTCAGGGGGGCTTATATCTCCAGAGGGTGTGCTGTGCCACAGGGGATTTCTTCATAACTCACCCATGGAAACTAAGTCATGCCATTGGTCCACTCATATCTTGCTACCTGTGATGCACAATCTCTATTCAAAACCTGAAATTATTAAAATGCTCTAGCCTTCATCAGGATCATTGTAATTCGTTACGTCAACCGAGAGTTCGTTGAGTTCATATAAAATTAAAGTACGGTGACTTTCCAGGCTTTCACGGTTCACTAAAGGTGTTCACTAAAGGTGTGGCTCTGAGCAAGAATAGCTGAACAATAATTTGGCGCAGATGTGCTCTTGTTTAAGAGATCTCCACTTGCTTCTTCTTCCTTCTGGTGAGGGTCCTTACAGTCTCACTGAATCACAGTTAGGATGACCGCTTCCTAGGCATTTCTGGTTGAGGTCACTGCATTCACTAAGAGAATGATCTGGAAATACTTTTTATGTCTATAATCCCTAGTCTCGTTAACTTCTATAGCCCGTCCAATCAGATTGCAGTGTCATAATTCTGAAATCGAAGCACACAAACCTGGCCGAAGTCTTCAGACTAGTTTTCTTCGATCTGCTTGTAATCTCCCTCTTTTGCTCGTAACAAAAGTCCCGCCGGCAAGACTAGTCCTGACCATACCCTCGGTGAGGTCCTGCTTCATGAGGAACCAAGCTGCATCCACCAGGCACCTAGCTCTTGGTACCTAGGCCCTAGTCCAGTACCCAATAGCTTAAACGTAAAACACACATTAAGCACTCCCATTCATTAATACTTGGACCATTTTTTAATTTCAGAATGACAATACTTTGCAGAACCAGAACAAGTGGTTATGCTGGTAGGTCGAGAAATAGCAGTGGTCGGCTCGTTTGATACCCAGACACTCCTCTATTCTTACCTCAAGCCGTTTACCATGAGTTCGACTACGACACCATAGGACCCTCTGCCAAGCTCCACACCAGTCTCCTCCACATCTTCTAGTCTCAGTAGGCGCAGAGAAGTTCCGTCCAAGTCCGAAGCCATCACTATCGGGTCACCTGTGCAAGCAACCCTTTACCCTAACCGTTTCAAGAAATTGTCTCTCGACTCTTTACCTTTTTTTGTAATAAGCTAGCAATCGTACTGTTAGTATCACCAGGTCTGTCGGGGGAACAACTTCCTGAAGGTTATCTGCTGAGCGATGCACCACGCATGCACTGGACCTCGGAGCGTAGGAAAACTAGCGATCCCATGTATGGGCTTGTTATTCTTCTTCCTTTTATTAACTATTATTATGCCTTGACATGAGGTGGATGTGACTATTCTATGATGGGGTTTTATTGTTCAGAAGGTCTATTGGCATTAAGCTATATAGCTAGCAGCTATGCTAAATAATGAATAGATTGCCAAAGGGAAGTTGGAGAGAGAGTGGAATGGGTAAGATGAAGCGTTGAACTTAAAACAAGAGCATAGGAAGTGAAGGCTACAAGATTATTAGAAATGAAGTTAGTGATCAAGTGAGACCACAAGAACCTCTTTAATTACACTGAGATTACATATTAAAATAACCTCAATAATCGTTTAAGTTTGAGTGGTTTAGCATTGGACCTTCAATGAGCGTTACATCATTTCTGATGTTGAAGCTAACAGTGACTGAATCAGATGTGATTGACTTGATAAAGAATATTATATTAATTATAAAGGGGAAGTGTACGAGTTTCCAAGTAATCTGAAGTATAACAAGAGGGGATTGACTTGGTCTCTGTTGCTCTTCTTTGAATGTTCGAATGTTCCAACATCACTGATCTTGTGTGAACGTCACTTGTAGGCAATGCCTGCAGCATTTCCACAGCCTCCTGAGTGAGACTTGATGAAGAGGGTTAAGAAACTGTGCTCAACTTCAATGACATATCCATTGTTTATGTGCCCATGGCAGTCTCATGTGGCACTGTTGGAAATTTGATCGGGCATGTGTATTGAATTTCTGAGTGTCAATATGTTTGTTCAGAGGGCTACCCCAGAAGCCATGTGGTCCAAGCAGCTGGCCCACAATTAGATGCACAAAGGTAAAGGGTCGAATGTGCCATTCTAGTATTCTCTACAAGACAGTCGAATCACAAATGCTGTGGTTTCATGAACCAATCCCTAAGACCTCCAGCAAAGAGGTTCAGAAGTCCAAGGGGCTGGTCCATAACTACGGGACTGTAAATTAAAGAGCTAGCTGTTAGATTAGTGCTGTGTTAAGAATCACTTTTATAGATATCTATTTTAGGGTAGGAGGGGAAATGCCATGTTCAACGCCCCATAATTATTTACTAACACTCATGCAGTGGCAAAAAACGACTCGGGATTTTTTTAAATTAAAGCTGTGGTGTGTAGGGGGGGGGGGGGGGGGGGGGGGGGTGGTGGAGTCTGGAATAATTGATACTTTATTTGTCCTATCTTTGGGCGAGAAGAAAAGTACTTGTTATCTCCAGCATACATGATTCGAGACACACAACTCTAGTCCAGCCCAATCAGATTGCAGTGTTCCTACTGATTACATTCCAGGCACATGGGAAGGGCACATGCAGTTTAATTCTCCACAAGCAAGGCCAACCTTGCCTTGTTGCTCTGGAGGAACACACAGAAGTAACCACCAGCTAGCTGCAAAGCTTGCTCAAGGTTGTTGTTTATAAATCGTTGGCCTATAGTTAAAACACGGGCAGTGAAGTGTTATTCCTCAGCACTGGTCCCACATCCAGTTAAAACACAGGCAGTGAAGTGTTATTCCTCAGCACCAGTCCCACATCCAGTTAAAACACAGGCAGTGAAGTGTTATTCCTCAGCACCAGTCCCACATCCAGTTAAAACACAGGCAGTGAAGTGTTATTCCTCAGCACCAGTCCCACATCCAGTTAAAACACGGGCAGTGAAGTGTTATTCCTCAGCACTAGTCCCACATCTAGTTAAAACACTGGCAGTGAAGTGTTATTCCTCAGCACCAGTCCCACATCCAGTTAAAACACAGGCAGTGAAGTGTTATTCCTCAGCACTGGTCCCACATCCAGTTAAAACACGGGCAGTGAAGTGTTATTCCTCAGCACTAGTCCCACTTCCAGTTAAAACACAGGCAGTGAAGTGTTATTCCTCAGCACTAGTCCCACATCCAGTTAAAACACAGGCAGTGAAGTGTTATTCCTCAGCACTAGTCCCACATCCAGTTGAAACACAGGCAGTGAAGTGTTATTCCTCAGCACTGGTCCCACATCCAGTTAAAACACAGGCAGTGAAGTGTCTCAGCACTGGTCCCACATCCAGTTAAAACACAGGCAGTGAAGTGTTATTCCTCAGATTTTTCAATATCTATAATATATAACATAAAACAGTTTAGTTCTCTTTATTTTATTATTATTTTAAGAGCTGTCACTGTGTTGTCAATACTGTACAGATCTAGGACATCACCTAAGGTTAGGTCCAGGGGAGTAACTAAGGCTATGACCATGGCAGTGATTAGAACGAACAATGCTCATGTCACCATGATGATGTAATGCTAGGATTTCCATTACATTCCTCTGCTATGGGGACCTAACTGCAATCCTTTCCTGAATGACGTCATCTATTATATCCCTTTATTATGGAGGAAGCAGACTGCAATTAAGTTCAAACTGCTCCTGAATGATGTCATTATGATGTAATGTTAGGATTTCTATTATATCCCTTTATTATGGGGGAGGCAGACTGCAATTAAGTTTAAACTGTTCCTGAATGTCATTATGATGGTGTAATGCTAGCACTTCCTTTGTTATGGGAAACCAGACTGCATCAAGTTCAAAGTTCATGAGCACCAAGGAAGTCAATCATGTATTGCCAGGTGCAAGTAATTATAAAGTTGCTAACCTATTTCTGTGGAGGGCCACCCACTTTGTACCTGTTAGTACATCCCATTACAACAACTCTGAATTTCATTGCATGCTTGCCGCATAAAGAATGCAGCAGTAAAGTCCACTGAACTTTTTATTGGTCAATAGACCTCTTGTAAAATCGGAATCCCAGATCTCGATTGTGGCTTGCCTCTGACCCTAGACATCCTCAACCCCCGTGCTTTTAAATCACAAGGTTTTGACGCGCTAACATTTCCTGCATTGGGTTACATGTGGAGAAGACCTTATGTCTCTCCCCCCATCCCCAATTACCAATACAATGATTGAAAATGGTCGTAGACTGATCATTAATAACTATGGTTTGTGCTGAGTAGGCATACGATTCCTCTCGCACACACACTCACCCCAAGTGGAAAGCAGGCAGGGACGAGACCAGGTTAAGCCCCTCACACGGGATCAGACACACACTCACCCCAAGTAGAGGCAGGGATGAGACCAGGTTAAGGGGGGGCTAGGGGTTGGATTTAAGGGGGGACATCTGCACTTTTTTTTTTTGTCGCCTTGTCAACGCCTTCAATTTTCCAACCGCGTGCTTGACCAGGTAATAAATTTTTCACGCCTACTCAATATACTCCTTGTGTACTCTAGAGCTTCCTCTAGCCACTTGTACCATTTTTAATTTTTTTGCACTTCGCAACTCAGAGTGGTTTCTATGGAGGTTGGAGCGATTCAGGTTTTTGTGGTCCCTCCGCTTTAGGGTCTAGTAACTTGCCTATAGTTATACCTATGAAACATATTTTAGTATCAAAAGAGAGCACACAGAGAGACCTATCTTTTGAGCTATATATCAAGTCCATACCATGAAGTTTGCAGAATCTACTGAGCTCTAAAGTTGTAACCACAGGTTTAAAAAAAAATAAAAAAATGCACAGACGGTCCCCCTTAAATTTAATTTTTTTAATTTATTACAATTTTTTAAATCTCACCCAACTATGCTTCAACATACTGGAAAGGTGGATTCCAAGTTACAGAAGATTTGGATGCTCTATTCTGGACTTACAGTGGCTTTTGCACACACCATCCCCCCAGGAAGGCGATCAAGAAGCCTACCTGAATTCAGTGGGGACAATGGCATTTCCCCCCTTTTTTCTTTTTTTCTTATGGTTACCACTTTAGAGCTCCATAGATTCTGTAAACTTCATGGTATGGACTTGATATATAGCTCAAAAGATAGGTCTCTCTGTGTGCTCTCTTTTGATACTAAAATATGTTTCATAGGTATAACTATAGGCAAGTTACTATACTCTAAAGCGGAGTGACCTCAAAAGCTAGAATGCCTCAACCTCTGCCAAGATAACTCTAGATTGCTAAGTGCCAAAAAAATAAAAATGGTACGAGTGGCTAGAGGAAGCCCGCCTCTATGCAATCACCTTTTTGATTAGGCGTTAAAAATTTATTACCTGGTCAAGCGCGCGGGTAGAAAATTGAAGGCGTTGTAAAAGCAACACCTTCAATTTTCCACCCACACGCTTGACCAGGTAATAAATTTTTAACGCCTAATCAAAAAGGTGTTTGCATAGAGGCAGGCTTCCTCTAGCCACTCGCACAAATTTCAATTTTTTTGCACTTAGCAATCTGGAGTTATTCTGGATGGGGACTTTGGGATGCAGGTTTTTGAGGTCCCTCCTCTTTAGGCTCTAGTAACTTGCCTATAGTTATCCTATGAAACATATTTTAGTATCAAAAGAGAGCATACAGAGAGACCTATCTTTTGAGCTATATATCAAGTCCATACAATGAAGTTTGCAGAATCTACGGAGCTCTAAAGTTGTAAACACAAGTTAAAAAGGGGGGGGGAGAATGCAGCTGTCTCCCCTGTCAGTGCAAAACCCAAACTTCAATGTTTACATTGCCATAACTTTTTTTGGTCAAAAATGTTGACTCCTTGCCTCCCGCCCACAATAACTCATTCGAATAATTTTTTTATGTCTAACATTTTATACCATTATGTAGCTCTGTCTTTACTTTACAAATTGAATGGTTTCAAAAAAAATTCATTGCCTCTTTTGTGAAGTTATTGATGATCTAATGATGATCTAAGGTAAAATTTTACATTTGTACTCGCCATAACTAGTGGATTTAATAAAAAAAAGATTCTAAACCATTCAATTTGTAGCACTATGCATGCTCTAGCCACTGAAGCAATTACAAGCCAATACAAAATACTAGTAAGGGTGGGGAGTGGGCGGCATCTTCTTCAATGGTGCTTGCTTCTTTGAGTTACTTTGAAGGAGGACAAAAAGAAAGTATATGATATGCATATCATTTGAAAGCATGACAAGTGGGCTATCTTTTGATAGCAAAATTATGTTCATAGGAGTAGAAACAAAAAAGTTATGATCAGTTGTATTTGAGGTTAACTTTTTTTTTAAAGTACCCCTAGCACCCCCTTAAGTCCCTCACACGGGATCAGACACACACTCACCCCAAGTAGAGGCAGGGATGAGACCAGGTTAAGCCCCTCACACGGGATCAGACACACACTCACCCCAAGTAGAGGCAGGGACGAGACCAGGTTAAGCCCCTCACACAAGAAAAACATATTACAAGTTAATACACTTCCACTGGCTTTCCACACGGTCAAGCAATCATAATAAATAAAGATAAGAGACAGACAGATATAGAGACAGACAGATATAGAATGAACCAGTCCATGCTAAATGAAATGAAATTATGCTGACTGGGCAGACTTGGCAGTTTCTTCAGGCTTGGCGATGGTGTAGGTGATCAGAAACTCTGGATAAGCCTGTGGCATAGAATAAAAATACAACATAGAATCACATGACATTCACATGACCACTGTACATACCTTGAGGCAGGTGTTATTGCTGGTAAATGTGATGGGACTCGAGGATGTATCTGTTGCTAACAGTTATAATTTCATTGTGTATATCTTTCATGAGCTTAGAGGTGAACATGAGTGGTGAAAATTCACCTCTACCTTTTTTAGTGGCAGGGACAACTACACAGGGCCCCACACTGTCCGCACATGCATGAGGTACATGCATGAGGTAAAGCAGAAGAAGCAAGCCACTGTCAGCATATATATATATATATACATGTTAATAGAATTGTGGAATGTCCACTTTTTACCGCCAGTAGGACATAAATGTAATCTCGCTGTAAATTACAGACGGGAAGTTTTTATAGCAGCCATTAGTCACTCTATCTGAATAGCCATTTAGCCATCTAATCCGGCAGGCTAGGTCTGAAAATAAAGAGGTCGCTCCAATTATAGGCTATTTAGCTCCACCTACTCCACACCTGCATGGTCATGAAGCATGGGGTACGCCCACCATCTTGTAGATGATTACATCACTGCAACCCCGATGAGTAAGTTACTATATATGTGCATATAATTATAATTAAAAAAACTCTAGCAGTTGATAATTGAGAGAAAATTTAGCAAGTCGCTAATTTTTCTACATCAAGAACCAGTCCATAGTGACTCTAGCCGCATGGTAGGTAAGTCCACCAGTGCCAGACCCAGGGGTGTTTCCTGTTGCCCGGAACCCCCCCCCCCCCCCCCCCAGCCACCGTAAATTCTGGATTTATAGCGCCTCTATAACTTAGCGCCATTTCAACCGTATTGTAATTTTTGGAGTCTTAATTGTTGCGCCAATTTGCATTTTAATTATTATTTTTGGGTGCTTATTAATTAGAGGCAGATCTACAAAATGTCATTTTCATGTTAAGCTTCCTTGTCACGCCCCCTTAGACCTATTTGCGATCTTTCAATTTGAAAAGCCATTAATCTTACATTTGGGAGGAACTAAATGCTACTGTATGCATTTAGCAGGGAAAAGTCTACTAGGAAACCCCCCCTTCCAAATCCTGGGTAAGGGCCTGCGTCATTCATAATCACCACACAGGGTACAGGTTCCCCACACAGGGTAGAGGTTCCCCGCACAGGGTACAGGTTCACCACACAGGGTACAGGCTCCCCGAGGTTCCCCGCACAGGGTACAGGTTCACCACACACAGGGTACAGGTTCACCACACACAGGGTACAGGTTCCCCACACACAGGGTGCAGATCAGTGTTTGCATTTTACCCGGGTAAAACCTATTTAACCCAACCCAGTGGGTAAAACCTGTGTTTTAGGTGTTTCGCCCAGGTTTTACCTTATTTTACCCAGGTATTACCCAGTGATATAAAACACTTATTTGTAGCCCTGTCACAGCCCTGTCCCAGAGCCACAAGTGTCTGGGTGGTGGTGGATAGGGCTATTTAAAAGGCAAGCAAATACCACAGGTCATCATCATTCACTGCTTACAGTTTAGTAAGTGTACTGCAATTACAAAAATGAGAAAGCCCAGAAACTCGTCTTCTGTCACAGGCTCCTGCGAGGACCTCAGGAGATTGACTATTAAATCTGTTTTAATTAACTTGCATATCAATTGGACTTTAATCCCATGAATCTTGTTTAAATATTTAAATAAATCATTAAATAAAAAATATATACTCTAGTAGACAACCTTGTCACTTGGTAAATAAATGCTGAGTGAAACACAGCTCCTGTTTTTTGTCTAGTTCTTTACAGTTGCCATTTATTGAATGTCTTACTTCCTGATTACAGAGTTAATTTCTTATATCTTTACAGTTTAAAATAAATCTATTGTGTCTATTATTTTATCCTGGGTTGTATCCATGTTTGAGTAAAACCTGGGTAAAACCCGGGTAAAAAGGTATTTAACCCAACACCCAAGCCCTGGGTAAAACCTGCAAACTCTGGTACAAGTTCACCACACACAGGGTACAGGTTCCCCACACACAGGGTACAGGTTCACTACACACAGGGTACAGGTTCCCCACACACAGGGTGCAGGTTCACCACACACAGGGTACAGGTTCACCACACACAGGGTACAGGTTACCCACACACAGAGCACAGGTTCCCCACACACAGGGTACAGGTTCCCCACACACAGGGTACAGGTTCACCACACACAGGGTACAGGTTCCCCACACACAGGGTACAGGTTCCCCACACACAGTACAGGTTCACCACACACAGGGTGCAGGTTCCACATGCACAGCGTGCAGGTTCACCACACACAGGGTACAGGTTCCCCACACACAGGGTGCAGGTTCACCACACAGGGTACAGGTTCCCCCCACACAGGGTGCAGGTTCCCACACACAGGGTGCAGGTTCCCCACACGCAGGGTACAGGTTCCCCACACACAGGGTGCAGTTCCCACACACAGGGTACAGGTTCCCCACACAGGGTGCAGGTTCCCCACACACAGGGTACAGGTTCCCATGCACAGGGTGCAGGTTCACCACACACAGGGTGCAGGTTCACCACACACAGGGTGCAGGTTCCCCACACACAGGGTACAGGTTCCCACGCACAGGGTACAGGTCCCCACACACAGGGTACAGGTTCCCCACACACAGGGTACAGGTTCCCCACACACAGGGTACAGGTTCACCACACAAAGGGTACAGGTTCCCCACACACAGGGTACAGGTTCCCCACACACAGGGTACAGGTTCACCACACACAGGGTACAGGTTCCCCACACACAGGGTACAGGTTCCCCACACACAGGGTACAGGTTCCCCACACACAGGGTACAGGTTCACCACACACAGGGTAAAGGTTCCCCACACACAGCGTGCAGGTTCCCCACACACAGGGTGCAGGTTCCCCACACACAGGGTGCAGGTTCCCCACACACAGGGTGCAGGTTCACTCTGAGGAGGTTATGCATGTATCAGTAGGGCTAGAGCTTGGCCTAGGGAAAGGATTCCATAGAAGACAAAAACACACAAGCAGGTTGGATCTACAGCTCAGTGGGGACACACACTAAACCAGCACCCCATTGGGCTGAGGAAGGTTGAAGTAGGTTGAGGCAGACGGACAGAAGGTCGACAATAGCTCTATGGACACATAATGGATCAACATCACACTGAGTTGAGGAAGGTTTAAAGTAGGTTGACTATAGTTCTGTGGGGACATACTGTACGATGGACCAACACCACAGTGTATTGAGGCGGACTGAAGTATGTTGACAATAGCTCTATGGGAACACAAATGGACCAACATCACACAAGGTTGAGGCAGGTTGAAGTAAGTTGAGAATAGCTCTATGGGGACACACTCTGGACCAACATCACACTGGGTTGAGGCAGGTTGAAGTAGGTTGAGAATAGCTCTATGGGGAAACACTCTGGACCAACATCACACTGGGTGGAGGCAGGTTGAGGTTGACAATAGCTCTATGGGTGGTGCCACATTGACATCAAGATTAAGTGTGCCTGCATAACCCCCATCTGAGGTGCTAGTGCAATATACCTGCTCCCCCCTGTAAATGACGTATTCTGGATGGTTGAGTCCTCCTGCACTGGGGCGACCAATCACAGAGTGGTGTCCAGGTGGTGCGTGTGCTATTCTAATAGAAGTAATCTGTTCCACAGGCTTCCCCAGAGTGACACGACACAGGATCAGCCGTCTGACACAAGGGGGAAAAAAATCGATTATGCTTAGTTGGATGCAGGGAGACAAGACAATAATGCTGTTTACATACCATACACTCTGGCCATTTAGCACCACTTATAACACTTATAACCCTAACCAGCACGAAAATGGTCGCTTAATTGAGAATAGGCACTCACTAAACACTATTGCTAAATAACGCACATGCCCAGAAAAATTAAATGATCCATATCTTTTTTTTTAGATGGAGAACTGAGGACGAGCTAGTCGGAGAAGGAGCTAATTTCTCAAACCAGGCAAAAAGAGACCACGTCACTCCAGGTAACGAAGGAGCAAGGCTCTCTCTCGAGGCGAACTAAAAAGGAACTAACAATGGCCATTCAAGCGTTTGACTTTTTTCCTGGAAACAGGTTCACTACAGAACAACTACCTACATGGCAAAAAGCTCCTTTTATCCAATGATGAGAAGAATTCTTGCTACACGCTCGCTGTTGGCATCCTTCACAAGCCAAAAGTACAATTGTTGGATATGTCAGAAAGTGTTTTGGAACTTCACAGGCCGTGGAGGAGTTCCCTGCGCTTCTAGAAGATGGAGAAAGGGCTATGACCTCCTGCCAATCAGCAGCAAGAAGCTTGTCGGGATATCACGAACAACTACAATTGAAGACGTGCTCAGAAGTAAAACTCTTGCCTCGATGTTTTGTTGAAATACGTCGTCTAGACGGTGCAGCTACTATGCATAATTGGCAACCGTTTCCAATGGCATTGATAGCAACGCTTCACAGCAAAATACCAGAAGGACGCCTAACAAAGACCGTTTGCAATGACAATAAAATGGACGCTTGACAACTTTATGTGCTTTAAACATTGAGAGGCTTAAGAACAAGAGTTAATGATATATAATAGGAACCAGACAGCCCAATCTACCTGAGCGAGGGGTTGCTATGTATTTTTAACTGCTGACAGGTCATGTTACTTCTGGAAGTTCTCCTGCTAAGGAAAGCTACATAGACACCTAGCCCTGCCAGGTTGCACCCTAAATCCCTTCACCATGGAGAAAGGAGGTGTCCAGGATGGATCTCTTTGCTGTAAGTTTGTATCGCTCAATGCACAGCATGTGTTGTTTGCTTACTTCAATGGAGCTGGTTCTTCTAACAAATTGCAGTTTAAATAGTACCCTCACCCACGTACACACCAACACACACTCACACACCACACACACACACAACTAATCTGCTCAGGCTATCTGCTCTGCCACAAGAAGACAGACTACTGTATGTACCTCTACACAGTCAACTAACATGATCAGACATCCCGGACTATCACATGGTCTGTAGTTATGTATGCGTCCTCACCTGTGGCATGTGTAGCAGGAGCGGTCCTTATGTTCCGG
The DNA here is from genome assembly GCA_028752905.1 of Cladorhizidae sp. MBARI D1340-BT2. Classification (NCBI taxonomy): domain Eukaryota; kingdom Metazoa; phylum Porifera; class Demospongiae; order Poecilosclerida; family Cladorhizidae; species Cladorhizidae sp. MBARI D1340-BT2. The sequence goes on from JAQNBH010000005.1 coordinate 5,063,793, forward strand.
ACAACCACTGCCTCCGCCAATGCCATACACATACTGATTACTCTTGGATGAATTCTCAGCAAAGTAGATACCTAATAACAATATATATACACATGAACCTACTAATACATGTAGTGCCGATAATACATGTAACTAATAATACATGTATCTACAAGTAGTGCTGATAATACATGTATCTAATAATACATGTATCTATTAATAATACAAGTAATAATACATGTATCTATTAATAATACAAGTAGTGCTGATAATACAAGTAGTGCTGATAATACAAGTAGTCCTGATAATATAATACATGTACTTAATAATACATGTAACGATTAATGCATGTACCTACTAATAATACATGTATATACTAATAATACATGTATCTAATAATACATCTAATGCTGATAATACATGTATCTAATAATACATACCTATTAATAATACATGTATTTAATGTACTAGTATTATAATACAAGTAGTACTGATAATACATGTATCTAATAATACATGTACCTATTAATAATACATCTAGTGCTGATAATACATATACCTACTAATAATACTAACTTGATGTGGTTGTGGCTAGAATGCAACTAGGGCTAGGACACAACTAGGGTTGGGATGTAACTAGGGCTAGGATGCAACTAGGGCTAGGCGCAACTAGGCTAGGATGCAACTAGGGCTAGGCGCAACTAGGGCTAGGATGGAACTAGGGCTAGGAGATGCAACTAGGGCTAGGAGATGCAACTAGGGCTAGGCGCAACTAGGGCTAGGATGGAACTAGGATGCAACTAGGGCTAGGATGCAACTAGGGCTAGGATGGAACTAGGGCTAGGATGGAACTAGGGCTAGGATGGAACTAGGGCTAGGATGCAACTAGGGCTAGGCGCAACTAGGGCTAGGATGCAACTAGGGCTAGTATGGAACTAGGGCTAGGAGATGCAACTAGGGCTAGGCGCAACTAGGGCTAGGATGCAACTAGGGCTAGGATGCAACTAGGGCTAGGATGCAACTAGGGCTAGGATTCAACTAGGGCTAGGACACAACAAGGGCTAGGACAGAACTAGGGTTAGGACACAACTAGGGGTAGGAGATGCAACTAGGGCTAGGCGCAACTAGGGCTAGGATGCAACTAGGGCTAGGATTCAACTAGGGCTAGGACAGAACTAGGGCTAGGACACAACTAGGGCTAGGAGATGCAACTACGTCTAGGCGCAACTAGGGCTAGGATGCAACTAGGGCTAGGATGCAACTAGGGCTAGGAGATGCAACTAGGGCTAGGATGCAACTAGGGCTAGGATGCTACTAGGCTAGGCACAACTAGGGCTAGGACACAACTAGAGCTAGGGTTCAACTAGGGCTAGGATGGGGCTAGGATGCAACTAGGGCTATGGTGCTACAGCTCTAGTCTCTACAGCCTCATTGCCCCATACAACTTTGGCTCTAATGAATAACGAAAACATTATCTATGATCAATTTATGATCAGCTCTAACATGCTTGAGCCCTAGCCCTAGTCCATGTCCTAGTTCTGTGCAGCTCCAACATGCTTGAGCCCTAGCCCTAGTCCATGTCCTAGTTCTGTGCAGCTCCAACATGCTTGAGCCCTAGCCCTAGTCCATGTCCTAGTTCTGTGCAGCTCCAACATGCTTGAGCCCTAGCCCTAGTCCATGTCCTAGTTCTGTGCAGCTCCAACATGCTTGAGCCCTAGCCCTTTGAGCCATATATACTAGTCCTGCATATACACTAGTCCTGTGTAACTTAAGATGGCAGAACAGTAGAAGTGGCTTGAGCCCTAGCCCCTTGAGCCATATACACTAGTCCTGTGCAACTTAAGATGGCAGAACAGTAGAAGTGGCTTGAGCCCTAGTCCCTTGAGCCATATACACTAGTCCTGCATATACACTAGTCCTGTGTAACTTAAGATGGCAGAACAGTAGAAGTGGCTTGAGCCCTAGCCCCTTGAGCCATATACACTAGTCCTGTGCAACTTAAGATGGCAGAACAGTAGAAGTGGCTTGAGCCCTAGTCCCTTGAGCCATATACACTAGTCCTGTGCAACTTAAGACGGCACAAGTAGAAGTGGCTTGCCTGCTCCAAACATGCCCCCTATGTAGGCGTGTCTTTCATCAAAGCCATGGTGGACGATATAGTGAATGAAGGGGGAGCCATGGAAGAGCATTCTCTCATTGGCATGATTGTGGTTGGCCTCTGAGACTTCCCGTCTTCGATACACATACCTCTCCCACATCTTAGTGTTGACCACACGCTCAATCTGATGTGAAGGAGGGGCAGGAAGAGGAGAGGAGAGGAGGAGGGGAGAGGAGGAGGGGAGAGGAGGAGGGGAGAGGAGGAGGGGAGAGGAGGAGGGGAGAGGAGAGGAGGAGGGGAGAGGAGGAGGGGAGAGGAGAGGAGGAGGGGAGAGGGAGGAGGGGAGAGGAGGAGGGGAGAGGAGGAGGGGAGAGGAGGAGGGGAGAGGAGGAGGGGAGAGGAGGAGGGGGAGAGGAGGAGGGGAGAGGAGGAGGGGAGAGGAGGAGGGGAGAGGAGGAGGGGAGAGGAGGAGGGGAGAGGAGGAGGGGAGAGGAGGAGGGGAGAGGAGGAGGGGGAGAGGAGGAGGGGAGAGGAGGAGGGGAGAGGAGGAGGGGAGAGGAGGAGGGGAGAGGAGGAGGGGAGAGGAGGAGGGGAGAGGAGGAGGAGGAGAGGAGGAGTAAGGAAAAAGAGAGCAATAATAATGATGTGAAGAAGCTGAGGAAGAATGGAAGAAAAGAGTTGACTCTGAATGCCATGAAAGTGTCGTCAAACTGATCACTCACATTAACAATGTCATAGGATTTGAAGATGCCTCCAGCTTTACCATCATCTCTGTGGTCACAGATGGTGTTCTGCATCTGTCAACACAAATAATACTAACTAATACATGTGGACTTATTACAGTGCACATGATACTCCTACCACCTACAATACACACACAGCATACACAAAACTAATACATGTTGACTTGCTACAGTGCACATGACAATACTCCTACCACCTACAATACACACACAACATACACAAAACTAATACACGTCGACTTGCTACAGTGCACATGACAATACCTACTACTTCACCACCTAACAATACACACACACCACATGCACATAATACGTAAACACCCACCACTCCTATCTTCCCTCGCTCATCCTTCCTCCCCACACAGCCCTGCACCCACAACCACCTGCATACCTCCTCAGAAACCGCGATGAAATCCTTGTCGCTGACTGGGAGTTCGATCAGTTGAGTGCCGATGTGCTTGGCAGTGGACACTCCCACAGGCATCGCAGGCTCGGCTCCTCCGTTGTGTGCCAGTTCCTTCACCATGCGGAGGATCTTGTGCCGATGGCCGAAGGCCGTTATGCCAATACTGCTGAGGTCGTCATGAGACATATCCATGAGGATGTCCATGGAGACGAGCTCCTGCTCAAAGGTGGAGAAGAGGTGGTCTAACTCCAGGTCGTGCAGGAAGCCCTTCACGCTCATGCCCTCCCATCCACGCTTGCCTACACACACACACACACACACACACACCTTTATATGTACATACATGTATGCATACACCAGAGGTTCAGATGAAGCAAGGATTTGTTCATAGGACACATGCACCCTGCATTGCGTGAGATCAACCCACCTCCCTTCTGGGTGCCTGAAGCTTGGGAAATTTGATAACTTTGTCTTGACTAGAAGTAACTTTCATGTTGTAGATGTTTGGCTTGTAGCTCACCACATGTTTAGATAATCATAGCAGCTATTGTCGTGCCAGGTTCAAGGTCCAAACTTAGCGTTGTAGCTATAAGTTTGTTGACGTATCTCAAGGCGTGCACACTCAGCAAGACTATGAATACATAAAATATTGAAGTAGGGCGGATTCATTCTTTCCTATAATTAGAACAAACTAGTTTGACAGATCTGGTCTGCTGATTGTGAGGACTAAATGATTTCAACTATTGCACGGTTTCTTCAGGGAGGAAGGGAGAGAGAGGGAAAGGGAGGAAGGAGGGGGAGGGAGGGGAAGGGAGGTGGAGGGAGGGGGGAGGGAGGGGAGGGGAAGGGAGGGGAAGGAGGCCTTGACAATTAATTAGCTTGCATGTGGGGAATAAACATGGATCATCTACTGAAAAGCCGACACCACCTACGTGTGCTATGTAGGTGTTGGATTGCCTACTTGGCACATCTAGGTAACTCTCCCCCCCTCTCCTCCTCACCTAAACCAAAGAAACTCAGCATTGTCATGGCAGCGAAGTGCTGTAAAAGACTTCTCTAATGAAGTGTTTATTTAAAAGGGATTTTCAGACACAAAAGACACTAATCAAGGGGAAGAACATCCCATGGTGATGATTTGGCCAGTCTTGCATAGGGTGTGGGTGATTAGCAAGTGGTTTCACCACCAAGCAAAGTACATGGACACATGTAAACACCTGGCAGCCAGTCCGTGTGATACAGCACCTACCCCCCCCCCCCCCCCCCCCCCCCCCCCCCCCCCCCCCCCCACCCCCCCACCCCCATGTCCCAAACTCTACTCACTCAAACACCATACAAGCTGGTTGTTAAGCCAGTAGTGTCGATATTAAGCACCAGTTGTCTTTTCTTGCCAAGTGCCTAACGTTCTTTACCATTAGTTTCAAGGTATATTTATTGCGGTCACTCGCCTGCTCGTCCAAAGCCCACCCTCCTATCCATGCTCGGTCTTTCCCAAATCTCCTTGAATGTACGCCAAGTTCAAACCACGCTGTTCAGAATGTGCACCTCCAGAACTCCTGCAGGTTGCGATGGCTACTTAAGCTCACACGGACACAGTTGCAGAAACAGCAGACAAACCAACAGGATCAGCATTGCTATGCTCAGCGTTGCTAGGCTCAGCGTTGCTATGCTCGCTATATGTGCATGGTCAGTGTTAGGCGGCCATTTTCTTGCCGACTGATTGCTACATGTGCCCAACTAACAACCAGCTTTCAGGGCACACTCCCACTGTGTCACACCCACCTGAGTGGTCGCTGAGCGGTCGCTCAGATCCATCTCCGATCTCTGCTCTTGTGTCCTTGATGTAGTCACTGTAGAGCAGAGAGGCGCCGGCTGCAGTCAGCCCTGTGTTGGCCATGCTGGTCTTACTCAAGACCCGCCTCTGCACTTCTTCATCTCCTGTAGTAGGAGGCACAGCATCACGCAAGAGTGTCTTGACATCGTCAGCCTGAGAGGAAGGAAGAGGGAAGGGGTGGGGCAGGGGAGAAGAGGGAAGGGAGGGGCAGGGGAGAAGAGGGGAGGGAGGGGAAGGGAAAGAAGAGGGAAGGGTGGGGCAGGGGAGAAGAGGGAAGGGAGGGGCAGGGGAGAAGAGGGAAGGGAGGGGCAGGGGAGAAGAGGGGAGGGAGGGGAAGGGAAAGAAGAGGGAAGGGTGGGGCAGGGGAAGAAGAGGGAAGGGAGGGGCAGGGGAGAGAGAGGAAGGGTGGGGCAGGGGAGAAGAGGGAAGGGTGGGGCAGGGGAGAAGAGGGAAGGGTGGGGCAGGGGAGAAGAGGGAAGGGAGGAGCAGGGGAGAAGAGGGAAGGGAGGGGCAGGGGAGAATAGGGAAGGGAGGGGCAGGGGAGAAGAGGGA